>PVKP010016352.1:0-48328 GCA_004027715.1 Plecturocebus donacophilus
GTCCTGAGGCGTATGTGAGCTGACTGTATGTGCGGGAAAATGGAACGAAACTCCTGTTCCTTTTTGTTGCTATGGACTAGATCTCGGCAAAGCTTGTCTTCCTGAGCCAATAAGCCATTGGGGCCTGTGAGGTCCTCATCAAAAGGGTCCTTCTGGACATTGACCTGTGCCTCTCCAGTAATGGAAAAGGAAGACCTCCCGTGGAAAAATCTCCTTTCACTCCCAGCTTGCCCCGGCTCTCAGAGGTCTTTCTTGGGGGAAGGGATAAGCTTTTCTCCGGGACTGCTTTGTAAGCAGTTACTTGGACATTCTCAGGCACAAAGCCCCTGTGCCCACCTTCAGTTCTCTTGCCCCGATCCTCCTTTTTGGATCTCTCTGGGAAAGACTCCTCCTCCAGCTCCTCTGTTTCCCTCGGCTTTGCCTTCCCTGGAGGTGCATGTACCAGGCCCTCCCATTTGCCTGACTTCTCCTGCTTTGTGTTTGCACCTATGACTTTAGACATGAATTTGGCTTCATCATCAAATGCAGATTCCTTCCTTCCCTTAGCTTTGTCCTTATCTTGATCATCCATCTCCTCCTTGTGGAAGTCAGCCATCTTCTCAAAGTTATCTCAGAGCTTATACCTTTTGGGAGACTGCCCCGAAAAGGCTTCTCAGAATCAGTTTTGGGAGCAAAAAAATCAGATTTCATTTTTCCATCACCAAAGCCTGTGTCAGACAAGCTCCCTTTCTCTTTTTTCCTTATCGGTATTTATTTCTGTTCCTTATCTTCTCCATTCTCTGTCTTCTGCTCTTCTCTATATCTCTCTGTATAGGCGGCTCCTCCTGGAGCAGAACTCTCCTCCTGCTGAGATGAGCCGTATGTGGCGCCATGGATGGTGGACTTTTACCCACAGGGCTCTTTTTGGATGGACTAGCTGTGATGAGGAGTTGGTGGTGGGATGGGGTGATAGGCCCCTTGAGAAATGCTCGGATGAGGGGCACCCACTACTACAGTGAGGTCTTACCGTGGTGGGGTGGCCAGTCCCAGAAGCTACAGCCTTGGGCAGCAGCTGGGGGACTTGTGTCCCTTTCCTGCTCCAGTCCTTGTGGGGCTCTCTCCCTCATCCTGGCTGTTGCAGTTTGGGGATCCCTCCCCTATCCTGGCTGTTCAGTCAGACCTGGTAGTTCACGCTTAGCCCAGAACTCAGCCCTGGGCGATGGGGACCCCTCTTCCCAGCTCAAGTTCAAGCTTCTGTAGCAACTTTTGCCTTGCTCAGGACGAGTGGAAGAGTCGCCCACTTCGAGCACCAGCAGCTGCAGCCCACAGCACCCTTGCTTCTCAGTCCTGTTTGCACAATGCTCCCCCACACCTGTACCTCGGCCCCATGCTCTGGAAGCGGTAGCCTGAGTTTCCCCAATGCCCAGGACTGGTGCTACTGGTTCCCAGGACGGAGCACAGTCTGTTAAAAGCAAGGATCAAGAATGGTGTTTTACTGTGGGTCCTCAGGTCCCAGAAAGAGTATGAGAAGGTGTGTTCCCTCCTTGGAGTTCTTCCCACAGTCTCCTGGCTGCTCCCAAGTCAGAATCAGGGCTTGGGAGAGTCAAAGTGTTTCTCCTATGGCCAGGGTTGTGCAATTCTCAAGTGAGAAGGTAGACTGCAGGAAGACACTCACTCACCTTCTCCTGTACTGAGGAATTCACTACCAGTTCCAGGCCAATCCTAGCCACAGAAGGTTCACATTTTCCTTCTCCTTCCTAGATTTTAGTGTTTCTAAACACTGTACTGAAGAATTCACTACCAGTTCCAGGCCAATCCTAGCCACAGAAGGTGCACATTTTCCTTTTCCTTCCTAGATTTTAGTGTTTCTTATCATTTTTTAATTTTTTCTGTTAAACTCTCATGTTCTACTTTGGATAATGTATTTAAAATGTGACCTGCCTACACACTTTTTTGGTACTTCTAAGTGGTTGAAGGATGCCTACAATGCCTCTAGTCAGCCATCTTAAATAAATTTAAAAAAACCTATACTGTTAAGATAGTCTCTTTCAGAGCTTGTCCTAAACGTGTGCAATATGCTCAAAATTGCAATAGGTGAGAGAGAGCATATGTAGTGATCTGCATATAGCACCCCAAGCTTTGGCTATTGCAGTTTCTTCTGATAGGGTCCACAAGGGGCGACATCAGACCGGAAATTCAATTTTGATCTTTGCCTTTCACGTATCTGCATTTTAATTTGAAATTTATGCAATGCTTTCTTCAGCTGGGTGAGTGTGGATTGCCATATTTCATCCAAACTAAGACATGATCAGTTTTAAGGTACGCCATTATTTTATTTATCACTATGAAGGAAAAAACCCTGCTAATTAAACTATGACAATTATGAGACACAGCACCATTTCAGAGATGTTACAATGTTATAATTCCCAGCGAGCAGGGGAAGTGTGGTGTTGAAACATGACATTTTAAGATTGTTGCCTCCCATGAAAGAGAAGGCTGTTATTTCTGGGTTGAGATCGTTTCCCTTGAACTGCTTTTGCTGGTTATCTTCTCTATGCTTGGCGTTCTGTGTTAGCACATATTTTGTGTTACATTGATCTCTGTCTTGCTAATTACAAAACAAAGTTTTAAAGAATAAAAACCAGTGATTATAGAAACCAAATGGAGAATTAGAACTAAGGATAAAGTTTAACAAGAAAATGTAATTACAGGAAGTTAGAACATTCTCTCCTCTGTATCATTTAAAGATTAAGAGACTCAGCAAGAAGAAAAGGGAAAATATTGTCCTGTTGATTGTGGAATTAGCCAGGAAAAGTGTTTGGGAGTCCTTTATACTCTGAAGTATCTTCTAGACTATGGAGTTTTAATAAACAGGTTTCACTCTTGAAGTTTAATAAATGGCACTGGAAGATGTTTTTTCCAACTCAGGTGCTAATATAACCAAGACTGTTCTTTGTCTTTGGTAAAGAGAAGGCTAGATATGACTATTTCTATAAAACTCTAGTAGGATCTAGAAGTCACATTTAATATGCTGTATGCAATAAGGCAAAGGGTACACAGTGACTAGGATTTATTTTTCCAATCTGAACTAATAGAGTGTATGTATGTGACTTTCATTCAGACGAGACATGTAAAAGAAGCTGCTCTGCTCTTACACCTAGAGCAACTGGATTTGAAAACCAGATCTGCAACCCACGTTATTTGATAGCAGCTATAAGATTTTGGCCCTAGGGCAAGAGGTGATTTGGTTAAGCGTTATTTATTTTTTGCCTTCACAGGATACTTGTGGTATTTTCATCCTTCTTTTCCCACACATGGTCTTCATAGCTTGGACTACTTAGAACAGGGTTTTTTTTTTTTTCTTTTTTTTGAGACGAAGTCTTGCTCTGTTGCCAGGCTGGAGTACAGTGGCACGATCTCGGCTCACTGCAACCTCTGCCTCCTGGGTTCAAGCGATTCTTCTGCCTCAGCCTCCCAAGGAGCTGGGACTACAGGCGCATGCCACCATGTTCAGCTAATTTTTGTATTTTTGGTAAAGATGTGGGTTCACCTTGTTGTCCAGGATGGTCTCGATCTCTTGACCTCGTGATCTGCCTGCCTCGGCCTCCCAAAGTGTTAGGATTATAGGCGTGAGCCACTGCACCTAGTTAGAACAGTGGTTCTTAACCTGGACTGCATGTTAGAATTACCAGAGGAACTTTAAAAAAAAAATAGCAAAAATAACTATGCATACATCTTATTCCAGCCCAATTAATTCAGAGTCCCCGGAGTAGGTTCCAAACATTAAGGGATTTTTTTTCTCTTGAGCTCCCAAGTGTTTGTAATGAGCAGCCCAAATTGGGGATCCTGGGATCTGAAAAACCCCAGGAGCAAGCCATAATCCTTGCTCCTGGGGTTTTGCAGATGTCAGGATGGAAACTTGAATTTAGTCCACGTTAGTAACAGACCTTCCCAGAAGAGGAGGCTGAAATCTTTGGACCGAAATAACTTTATCTTAAAGTCAGGCTTCCCAGAGGCAAGACTCTGAGATGAGAGTTCGTGTGTAGGTGATTTCATTTAGAAAGTGCTCTCTGAGATGAGAGTTCATGTGTAGGTGATTTCATTTAGAAAGAGCTCCCAGGAGGAACCTGTAAGAGAGTAAGCAGGACAGGGAGGGGAGTGTAGTAGCTGGTTTTTTTTTTTTTTTTTTTTTTTTTTTTTTGAGACAGCGTCTTGCTCTGTCGCCAGGCTGGAGTGCAATGGCACAATCTCGGCTCACTGCAACCTCCGCCTCCTGGGTTCAAGCAATTTTCCTTCCTTAGCCTCCCAAGTAGCTGGGACTACAGGTGCACACCACCATGCCCAGCTAATTTTTGTATTTTTTTTAGTAGAGACAGGATTTCACCATGTTGGCCAGGATGGTCTCGATCTCTTGACCTCGTGATCCGCCCGCCTCGGCCTCCCAGAGTGCTGGGATTAAAGGTGTGAGCCACCGAGCCCGGCCACAGTAGCTGGTTTTTAAAGGTGGCTGCCTCCCATTCCTTTCCTCCATATTTGCACAAACCACTCCACTTCCCAGGGAGGGGTCCATTTCCTTTCCCATCAGAGCTGGCCTTGAACTTGCCTTGACCCACAGACATGGTAGAAATGATGCTGGCCTCATTCCAGGCCTATCTTTTAAGATGTCTGGGAGTGTCTGCTTGTCCCTAGCAGTAGGCAGTTGCCATGTAAGTAACCCAACCACCTGAGGTCACCAAGCTGTGAAGTTTGAGTTAGAACTACGGGAAGGTCACATGGAGGAGAGAACTGAGGAATCCAGCTGGCAGTGAAAACCAGAGCTCCAGACATATGACACCAGTCCAGCCAGTCCAACCAGCCCCTGCAGTCATTCCAGCCATCCCAACTGAGGTCCCAAACATCATAGAGACCAGCAATCCCTGCCATGCCTTGTTTGAATTCCCTACCAAAAGAACCATGAGCAAATACACTGATTGCAGTTTTAAACTTTGGAATAATTTGTTATGAAGCGATAGAAAATTGATATTTGGGGTAGTTTCACAGTGAAAGAAGACTAATGCTTGGGAGGCTTACTGTGCATCGGTAGATACTGGAAATAGGAAGAAACCCTCCTGTAGGGATAAAATTTCAAGCAAAATCCTATGGAGGTTATCTCCAGCTTGATCTCACTGGGAAAATCTGAATTATGTCTCAGGATTATCCTGATATTAGACTTTCATATTCCTAGTTATTGGATCAGGGCTACTGTGTGGTCAGAAACTGACATAAACTCCTAGGCTCTTCTTGCTCTCTAGGGAGCACTTGCACAGTCAACTATCCCTCAAAGGACACCTGCCCTGTGGCAGGTGCCACGTCATCGTATCAGAGCACGTGGTACTAACTCTTCTGATATTATTTTTCATTGTTTAACAGAATATGCAAACCAAGCAAGAAAAAAAAAAAGCCACCACCAGAAAAGTGAAAAAGAAAAAAAAAAAAAAAGAAATACAAGTATCTTAGGCATAAAGTTCAAATTCGATCAATAAAAGGGAATGAAGACTTTATTTAACAATAAAAATTTATGGGAGGAATCTTTGCAGATAGGGGAACAGGTAGGTGCAGTTTCTTTTTGCAAGATAGGAAAAATAAGCCATGAAAAATATTGCAGGTAGAAGATGCTTGCGTAGCAAAGCAGGGGAAAGCAGCTTTGTCACAACGCTGAACGTTTCCTCTGTTCAGAGAAGCATGAAGTGGGAAGATGCTAAATTGTTGGCAGATGTGTCTGACAGTAGTGTTGGCACACCTAACTTCATAATTTCTGACCTAATTGAAGAAATGCCTATGGTCTTTTTACTGGGTTTAATTATAGCATAAATATAATCTATTTATTTAAAAAGAAAAAAACTGGTTAGAATTCCATTATTGTTTCTGTGGAGAGAATTAATTTTCAGCACAGCGTTTTAGAGAATCTGTGTTGGCAGTTCTGGGAGGAAGATCTCATTTTCTAAATGCAAATTTTGGCTCCTCCATCTTCTTCCTTCTACTTCAACACTTAGAAAACTACCAGAAACAGTTGCTTTTTTTTTTTTTTTAAACTCATAACATAAAGCAGTAAGTTTTGTGATATTCTTTCCTAGGTACAGCTTACATTAGAACAGAAAATAATTCCTCACGAGGTATGTGGTTTTACACTTGCAGGTGTTCAGAATGGAACAGCTTTATGTGCTCATTAAGAGCTGATCTATTCCACTTGCTGATACACACACACACACACACATTTGGACCTCTGCTGTGTACTACACGCACTGCAGGGTAAGGTGACAGCTTTTGGCAGTGCCAAAAAAGCTTAACTGCTGAGGTTAAGCTAGGATCTCTGGGTAAATATTGCCTCAAAACAGCTGCTGGCACCCATTGCCAAATTAGCCAAGGAATCAGTTACCCTCAGATGGCTGCCACAGAGATATATCACCACCAAAGCTGCTGGGAGAAAGACCTCTGGTCAAGCCAGGCTTCTGATGATGCAAAGGAACAGAATAGACATCTATCTCCTGGGTCATTGCTTCTTGTCCTCAGTTTTCAGCCTGCAGGACACAGGCAGTTTCAGCTGGCCCCAAGTTAGCCACCCTCCCGGCACAGGGCATCATTTCCTCCATTCAGATACCTTATCTGGAAATAGTGAAAGTTTAATAGGAGACAATCAGAGCCCAGGGATTTCCAAATGATACCTGATGGAGAGAGGTCTTCTGGGGTCACAGACACAATCACCGCCTCCCTCAGACCTGTGATTGCTCACTGCTGGGGATGATTGGGATTTGCACGTTGATTAAAGCCAGAGATTTAGTGTGAGAAATAGAATTTCTCAGATAATTGCTGGAAACTGGTCAATGCCTTTGTTGCACTGAGCTCCACACGGCAGATGATATGCTCTTGAACTTAAACCAAATCCATGGAAGGGATTTCAAGGAGGAATCTTTAGAACTGTCTTCTGACATGCAAAATAAGAGGGGAGAGGATGGGCTGCTTCCTTGGGATTGGGTGCTAAAGAAAACAAAATCAAGGCAAAGACTTCCTTCTGGAAACAATTTCGAAGAGCCGTCTAGTTCTTTCTCCAGCTGAATCTTTTCTTTTGTAATTTCATAGTTATCTCCACGTAAATATTCACGTCTTTCCTGATTTTTCCTGCACAAGAACATGTCTGCCTCTTACGGTAGACCAGGACCTAATCAAAACAGGATCCTAGAAAATCTATTAGAGCTTATGCTTCCAAACCAAGACCCAAAACAGCTTGTGTAGTGTCAAAGTTGAAAATGTTAAGTGATATGCTTGAAAGATTTTTAACAAAATTATACCACCCAAGATTGGTGAGAGGACCTGGAAACGTGTACTCCCATACTCCGTGAACTCTCCAAGGAAGCATTTTGGCAGCATTGACCAATGGCCTTAAAAATGTTCATGTCTTTTGACCCAACACTTCATCTAGGACTTAATCAAGGACTTAGTCTTTAGGAAATAATCAAGGGTGTGAACCAAGGTTTAGCTTATTTCATGTTTACTAGTGCCTGTCTAGCAAGAGCTTGGCAATAGGGTTCAACTTTGGTAGACTACAGTAGCATATATCCAGTAACAATAAAGGTGGAAATGTTAACAGTGGTCGTCTTCACATGGTGCAATTACAATTTTATTTTGCGTATCTGTATTTTCTAATTTTTCTTCAGTGAACATGTTACTCATTTAAAAATATTTTCAAGAACTCCCTTTGAACTATACAGTTTTGTTGTAAAAATCTGCCTACTGACATAAAAAAATGTTGACAAAAACAATTAATGTAAATAAAATGGTGTTAAACGGTATGTAGTATGATTCCGCTTTCTGAAAAAGAGAAATCAGTGTAGTCTCTCTCTTTGTGACTTTCTCTGTCTCTCTGTTTGTCACACACACACTTGGAAGTGCACACACCAACATATTTCAGTGGCTCTCTGTTGATGGAGAGATAATAGTAACTTAATTTTTTCTCTTTCCTTATTTGTATAATTTATAACTTTTCTTTGGTGAACATGTAGTATCTGTACAATTGAGAAAAATAGAGTATAAGTTTACATGCAATAGACAGGAGGCCTTATGTGTGGCAGATGCTGTGGACTACGGTATAAGATTCTTTTTACTTTACAATGATCAGAAAGTACCACACATTCAGTAGAAACCTTACCATTCTGATTTTTACTTCCAGTAGAGTATTCAATAAATTACATGAGATATTCTACACTTTATTATAAAATAGGCTTTGTGTTAAATAATTTTGTATAGATGTGGGCAAATGTAAGTGTTCTGAGCATTTTAAGGTAGGCTTGGCTAAGCAATGACGTTCAGTAGGTTAGGTGTACAGTATTAAATGCATCTTTGACTTAACGATATTTTCAACTTAGTATGTGTGAGGATGTAACCCCACTGTAAGTCAAGAAACATCTATACTGAAAGAGAAAAATAGAATGGTTGTATGGTTACTTGAAGTACATTCTATTGAATGTGTATCACTTTTTTCCCATGGTAATATCAAAAAACCATTGGTTGAACCATCCCAAGCTGGGGACCATCTGCATATGAAGGGCAGTGTCAGCTGGCTCTGTTCTCTGCCCCCCACCTGCTTCTGCTTAGTATATGCTGATGTAAGTTTGGGTCTTTCTTCTTGGCTTAGGGAAAATGGAACACCCTGTTAACTGAGAGGTGGTCTGGGGCAGAGGCCTCTGAGAGCCTATTAGGTAGCTGGCTGCTCCGTCGTTTTGGGGGTAATACCTGCATTTGATACTTAGAAACAGGTATAGGAGGGGGAGAGGGCTTTATCACCTGCCATTTCTAAAAATTACACCCAGTGTCTTATTCTCACCAGCCTCTGCTAGCCCAGGCCACCGATCCTGGAGGTGGCTTCTGGTTTTTCTCCCATCTGGGATGGGCAGAGGGGAAATGGCATGAACAGGAAGCTAATCTGTTAGAACCAGAACGCTTTCCCCGGGCTCTCTCAAAACGTGCTACACTGAACGTCGCTTCCCTCAGCCATCGATTCCCCTAGCCATCGATTCCCCTAGAGACATCTGTGCAGGAGGGGAAGAAGAAGAAGGAATTCCAGCAGAGGTTCTCCTAAGCTGGGATTTGCCAAGCAGTGCTGCAGAGTGGTTAGAAGCCAGCCCTGGTGGTATGACACCTCTGGGCAGGCAAGCCTCTACCACACACCAGCTGTGTGACCTTGTGCAAACATTTAACCCTCTGGGTCCTGGCTTCCTCAAACCATAATGTGGTGATGACAAAATTAGGTAACATGTATATACAGCACTTTGAACAGAACCTGACACTTGGTTTGTGCTCAGCAAATGAACTGCAACTTATGTAAATGTTACCCTATTGTTGTTCCATATGTCCTTTTTATTATTTTAATAAGTTTTTGAATAGGTAATACTTATACAGCTTATAAATTCAAAATATAATGAAAAATATACAGTGATGTGGAAGGTAAAATTATGCCTCCCTCTCAAAGATGTCCACACTCTAATCTCTGAATCCTGTGAATCTATTCCATGGCAAAAAAAAAAAAAAAAAAAAAAAAAAATACTTTCACATGTAATTAAGGTGGTGAACTTTAAGATAGGGAGAATATCTGTGATTATGTAGGTGGGCCCCATCTAATCAAATGAGCCCTTTAAAACAGGAAATACTAAGGCTGGAGTCCAAGAGCTGTAGCAGCAGAGGAAGGCTGAGAGATTCCAAGTATGAGTGAGATTTGACCAGCTATCGCTGGGGAGACCATGTGAAATGCAGGTGGCCTCAAAGACTGACTGACGTCCAGCAAGGAGACAGGGACTTCAGTCCTACAACCACAGACAATTGAATTCTACCAACAGCCTAAATGAGTTTAAAGCAGATCCTTCCCCAGAGCCTCTAGCAAGAAACGCAGCATTGCCGGTACTTTGATTTCAGCCTTATGAAACCCAGGCCAGAGATCATCACTCTAACCAACTGAGAGTTCTGATTGTGAGGTGATACATTTGCTGGTGTAAGCTGTGAAGTTTTTCATAACCAATGGAAAATGAAACACATGAAAAGTAAATTTCCCTCCCATCCTTGTACCCCAGCCTCACGTTTCCCTTTCCTGGAGACAAACTTCCCTTTGTTTAGAAGGAAAAAAACAGAAAAAGGAAGGGAGGAAATAGGTCTTTTTTGGGGGGTGTTTGAAGTAGAGGTTTTATTAGGGAAGAGAAAATGGAAGAATATTTCTTGGATTTTGGATTTTTTTCTTTTTAGGGAAAACTGGAATGCTGTATTGTGCCAGGTGTAATACTGTCCATGTGAAAATGATTAATAAAACTAAGAACATTTATGATCTTAATTAACATTTAAAAACAAAAGAAAACCACAGCTACTTAGAAGGTGTGTATAATTAAGAACATAATGGGGAACTTAAAATATTTGTCTATATCACAAAGGAAAGCTCCTTATGTGAAAATGTAAAAGGTTTTTCTTTTAGAGCCATGAAAAAGCTTCTGAAGAGTTCAGTCATGTCCCTCCTGGAAGCCAAAACCTTTAAGAGTATGGGAGGAGAGAGTAGAAGGGAGAAAAGGAAGAGTCCATTAGTCAATTTAAAGAAGGGATTTACATGAACAGAAAGGGCTTGTGAATATTCTAAATAGAATCTGAGTTCGTATAATTTCAAACAGATCTGGGCAAGGTAGACAAAAGGCAGTCATTTAGACAGATTGGGGTCATTTTGTATATCTTTGCGTCTACTAAGAGTTAAACCAACAATCAGTGTATGGCCTTTTATTTCTTATTGACAATTGGAATGTTGACAGTCTATCAGCTAATATTTATACCTTAAAAGGAATGCAATAAATCCTCCAATGGTTATGCTGGCATACTATTTAGAAGAAGGACTGAACCTAACACAAACTGCAGGATACTGAAAACTGACCTGCGTGTTGAAAACTCCCTGCATTTTACTTGATCCAACTGATTCACAACTGAGAGATCAATTTTTAAAATGCTTCATGAATATTTGGAGGAAATGAAGTATATTGATTAGTTTGATGAACATTAGCCCTAGTGGGAACACTGTAACCATCCCTATAACATATGGATGGTGAAAATAATCATTATTCAAGTCACATTGCAAATAAGGCAAAAGGCAACTTCCTCATGACAAAAATATCAAAATAGAAAATGGTTCTGTCAGTCGTTTTTATTTTTAAACAGAAAACAAAATAAAACATTCTATTGCTTTGCTATAATTTTCTCAAGAGATTTCTTCCTGAGAAGAATAAGATGTAACTCACAGACTTTTATTTCCATGTAGTGAATGTATCACAATGTATGAGATTACCCAGGAGTTTGCTTAGAGACTTGTACATCCCCAAACTCAAAGTTACAGTTACATTTATTTCAGAGAAAGACCAGAAACAATTTCTTCTCCAGTCTTCCTGTCTGTTAACATACACCACAGAGCACCAGGACTGATGCACCCTTGCGGCCCCTTTACCCTAAAAAAAGAATTTCTGGTAGCTGAGTGAATGCTTTTGATAGTCAGGGCTCCTTGAGTCTCTGCTCTTGGCTGGAAAGAAAGCTGTCTTAGCTAATGTGTTTTTTTTTTTTGATCCACCTTAGAATGCCTTCAAGGTTAGCAGAGGGAGCTTGGTTTAATTTGCTTTGGCAGAGGACTTAGGACAAGTGGGACCTATCACAGGTAAAAGGAAGAGGCAGCTGGAGAGTGTTCTTGTAATGCCAATGTTGAGGGCAACACACCTTGGGCTTTCAGTCAAGGTTTCTCACAGCCTTCTTTGATCTGCCCCAGGTCCCCTTTGTGTAGCTAATGGACAAGACAACACATGTGGTTAAAATAGCCCCGGAAGAAACTGGAATCCTAATTATGTGAATTAAATCAAAGAACATGTTTGTTATGATCATACATTTTCAAAAGAGAAAACATTAATACTCATGCAGTTGTCCTAATCAATTTGCTAAGAGGTCTCTACATCCAGCCCTGTTAGTTGGATCAAACTGCACGCATCTGTTTGCCAACTACATTATTGCTGGTTAAACTGGTTAGTTGCTTATTGTTGTTATGAGAAATATGAGATCAGATGCTACAGTTCAGACTGAAACATGACGTTTTAGAAAATGGATGCACATTTATCTTTAAATTTCAGAGTCACATTGACTGTTGGTAACACCCACTGTTATTTTTCTTTTTCTGCCAATCCAGAAGGAAAGTGTTCAAATACTTTTGTCACGAGATTGACAAGAAGTTCCTCCTTCTTGTTTCATTTATAAAGCTGCCGTTTTGTATCTCATTATCTTTTAAAGACTGTGTAAAAAAAAAGTGGAGCACTACTCTTGACTGTGGGAAGTAGTGATCGTGATTTTGGCAGGAGTTAAGTTTGTGACTATTTTACAGAATTCGAATTAGCTCAACTTCTGTGATGACCCATCTAATAAACTTCGAGTTTTTCCATTTAAACTTTCTTGGACTCATAATAGTTCTCAACATATTTCTCCACTTATCTGTCTTGTTGTCTTCCTAATGGAATAAGGTGGGTGGCTTGCTGCTGAGTTTTGATAGTGATGTACTGTGCCTGGTGGGAGCTTCTCAGATGCAAAGGTGGGGAGCTGACAACAGTGAGAACTGCTGTGGGCAGCAGCATGAGCTGCCGTGTGTTCTCATTAAAGACCACACATCACTTAGGTCTCAGCTTTCAAGCCACTTCCTCAAGGAGGCTTTTTCTTTCTTTCCTAAATTTTATTTTTAGAATGTTTAACAATTAATATATAATAGTTGTACATATTTTGGGGTGTATGTGTTATTTTCATACTTGTATACAATGTGCTACTATCACACCAGGGTAATTGGGATATCCGTCACCTCCAATATTGATCTTTTTGTTTGTTTGTTTATTTGGGAACAATATGTTTCTTCTTTTCTAGTTATTTTGTAATATACCATAAATTGTTGTTAGCTAGGGAACAATTATACTATTGAATATTAGAACTTAGTACTTCTATCTAACCATATTTTTGTACCCCTCAACCAATGTCTCCTCATTTCTCTCCCTTCTCTTCTCAGTCTTTCATAACCACCATTCTATTCTCTATCTCTGAGATCCATTTTTTAGCCCCCACTTATGAGTAAGAATATGCAATATTTGTCTTTCTGTGCCTGGCTTATTTAGCTTCACTTAACGACCTCCAGTTCCATTCATGTTGCTGCAAATGACAGAATTTCATTCTTTTTTATGGTTGCATAATAGTCCATTGTGTATATACCACATTTTCTTTATTCATTCATATGTTGGACACCTAGGTTAATTCCACATCTTGGCTATTGTGAATAATGCTGCACTAACGTGGGAATGCAGACATCTCTTTGATAGACTGATTAAGGAAGCCTTTTCTAACTGTCCCAAATTAAATGTCCGTTCTATAATCCACAGCTCCCTCCATCTCTTCCTTCATAATGCTCATCAAATTTCCAAGTACTTATCTATCTTTCCTCATAAACTATATGCTTCATGAGGGGCAGAAATTATGCCTATCTTATTTACATCTAGATCTCTAGCACAAACCCAATACCTTACCACTCAGTCACAACTATATGTGCATCATTCTTTCTTTTTTGATTATATCACTTGCATCTTAGAAGGCACCCACTTTTGCATTGTATAATGCCATCTTTGTGGCCTGGCTTTGAGAAAATTTCCCACTATACTCCTAGGCTTCTCTATCAGAATTTTTCCAGGTTTCCTTGTTGGTAAACTCATTTGCTAATGAAAATGCAAATTTCATGTTTTATGGGAAGGATTTCTCTAAGACTACATGGGTGCTTATTTGACCCTTCTGTCTTGTATGTACACTTGCTGTACAAATGCTTGCTCAATACTTGCTGAGGGTAGAAATCAGTGGTAGAGGAAGTGGTTATATGGGCTCAGGAGTTTAAATTTGAAAAAGCACATTCGACCTCCCACATTTGGATCTTTACAGAATGTAATGCCAAACAGGTTCTTCTTGCCCATTGCATAGATAACTAAAGGGGTGAAGAGAGAATGAAGGCCTTCAGATGGTTATAATTATAAACCTGTCGGTGCTCTTGGAGAGAGAAGCTATACAAACGAACATGAGCTGCCCTCCCCTCCCTGTGTGTAAGGACTGGAAGAAAACTGGAGAAAAATGATTTTAGGAGCTTAAAGGGACTTTGTTCAGTATTTGCATTTCCCAAGATTTCAGGTAATCTGAGTGGATTTCATTCAGACATTATGTAATGAAATGCAGAGCTAATTTTAGAAGTTATTATTCATCCATCAATTAGATCAGGAAGTTATTTAATATCCCCCCAAAAATAATTTTCTGAGCTTCCTGTTTCAGTCACTTTGCTATGATGAGAAGGCAGGAGGAAACTTCACCTTGGAATGGGGTCATGATGCATGGTGAGCTTCATCTGCGTCGTGAGGAAAGCATGTGGCTGAGGCTGCTTCAGCAAGAAACGAGGAAACGCAAGTGACTCTGAGATTTCTATTTTCTTCCTCTGCTATGTTATTTGGCTTTTTCGTTAGAGTCTATCAATTTGTTGTAGATATGATTTTTATGCCAAAGTGTTTTTATTTTTATCTCTAGGGACCAGATGACCCTCATCTTCCAGTGATGGATTATATTGCTATTTGTGATAGATTGTGTTATTGTGGAAAATATTGCCTTTCTCTGAAGTGCCCTCCTGTGGTGTCTGTTCTGCTGGAGGGTTGTATATTCCTGCCCTGCTCCACTCAGGTATGGCCATGTGACTTGCTTTGTCCAAAGGAGTATCAGCGAAAGTGATGTATGAGACTTGCAAACAGAAAATCTAAGGGTTCCTGTGTGATTTTATAATAGCTCTTTCTTTCTGCTACAAACCAGCCAGGTCACAAACAGTCAGATCCAACAGTATGAGCCCCAGGGAGAAGCTGACCTGCAGAAGCCCTATGGCTGATCTGTGAGGGACCAGACTTGGGGTCATTTGTTACTGCAGCACAACAGCTTAACCTGACTGATGTAGTGAAAATATTTGGCCCCCTTTAGTGAAAATAATTTTTGGCCTTCTATCTCTTTGTCTGATTATTTGCAGGGCAGATTTCATCCATGGGCTACTCGTTGCAACTTCTGACCTTGGCCAGTTTTTACAAGGATGGCTTATGAGGTAAAAGCTCTAGGCTTCGATATTAAATTTGCATGGCATGTATGTGGTTTTTAGAAGCATCTGGAGGAGAAGCTGTTTTGAAAGTCCCCAGCTAAATTGGGGTTCCAGCACCAGACTGGCTCATGACTCTGCCCAGGGGGAGGTGCCCATGGGTGTTTACAGCGTGCCTCTCTCAGTGTACTAAACTTCTTCACATGGCAGACAGCCTGATGCCTAGTGCTTCAACCTGTGACCAGGAAGTCTCACACATGGGAAGCTTGTTGATACTGGCAGGCATCCTTGTGGCTCTTATCTGACCCACGTCCAGTTTATGCCTGCCTGACCATCACTGTGGCCCTGGATGCCTGACCTCATTCTTTCCAGTGTCCCAGGGAAAACCTGGCTTGGGGAAGCCCCTGGTTCTTCAGATGGAATGTGCAAATTCAATACATCAACAAAGAGGAAACGAGTTTAAAGATTTTTACTTATAGATCCTGAGCAAGGAAGACATCATGAGTTAGGGGGGCAGCCTTTTGTCCCGGGTCACCTAAGGCAGTAAAGAAGGCCCAGGCAAAGAGAGAGCAAGAGAGGGAGAGAACGAGAGCATGAGTGAGCTTGTGGCAACTAGAGCATATATAAGAGAAAAATGTGGATCACTTTAAGTTCGCAGGCAAATGTCTGAATGGTCTGTCAGGAAAACAGGGAGCCCAGTCTGTCAGGTGGAAGAGATATCTCTAAGTTCTTATCTCTGGCCACTGGCTTGAGCCATTTGGGTGTGGTGTAGACTGGAAACCGTGTCCAGGATGGCTGAGGCCTGCTTCTGGTATGAGAAAGTTAAACTCGTATTCAAAATGAATGCCAAGGCAAGGTAAAGCCCTGAGAATTCACCACAAGGGCTGATGCCAGTTTCCATTGCCCCAAACTGCAGATTGGTGACTCATCACCTGAGCTGCCACAGGGACAGTGGGAGGCTGCTGTGTGTCCTTTCTGATTCTCTCCTCGATTCAGGCCAAGGTTGTTTGACTTTGAGTATTTTTAAGATTAAATAGGAGATGTGGGCACTAAATTATATATTCAGAGTGTCCTTGCTGGAATGAAAAGTTTTAATTTTGTGCAAGTGTGTTTATTTGTTTCTTGTTTCTTTCTCGCAGATAATATTAGGTAATGTCCAATCTCCTCCAAGGGAAAAAATATTGGCCTGGATGAAAATGCAGAGTTCGTGGTCCTAGGACAAAGAAAATTCTAGAAGAGGAGAGAAAGACCTGCATGTGAGGAGGTGTTCTTGCTGTTTTCAGCTTTCTAAGATTGGAGAGGTATGTACCACAGCAGTGGCTACTGCCTGAACATGTGCATGATTTTGTGAACAGTTCCCAACTGATGGAATTTAAAGAGGACTATTGTCCTGTTTGCAGCCACCTGGCATCAGTGGAACACCTTCCCTTTTTGCACTTTGCAATTTTCCATCATTTAAAATCCACCTCCTGAAGGTAGAAGGCAGAGCTCACCCTCCTGGTCTCTCTAAAAGCTGGTGCTCAGGGCTCTGAGCTGGGCTTTGGGTGATATGGGTTTCTTCTGTTTGTCCCTCCAGATCCCTTCTCTACCAAGCTTTACCTATCCTGTACCCAGGAGGCTGACTTGCATGGACTATATTACCAAGGTTTCCTTGCTCCTTGCTTCTGATTGGGTTTGGCCAATGGGAGCAATAGCAGGCAGTTGGAGGGTGGGAGGAGAGGGCAGTGGGGACATAAACCCCCAGCTCTGTCTGTGCTGAGAAGCGCTCCTGCTGTTGTTACATTTCTATATCTCAGAGCCCAGCTTGGGAAGGGAAGCTCACCGAGTTCCAGAATAGCTCCTTTCTCTTGGCCCTTCAGATCTAGGTGCAGTCATGGTTTCCCACGTTGCCAGTTTTGGGGTGCTTTACCACCCTTTCCCACACGATTGCAAACAGCCCCTAATAAACTTTCTGAAGTTATCTTTCTGAGTGCGCCATCTTTTTTGCTTGAACCCTCATTGATTCCTTTTGTTCATCAGATCTTTGCCAAACCTTTACCCAAAAGCTTGTGACAGAATAGAGCTGGAATATTGTGATGGTTAATTGTATGTGTCGATGTGGCTGGGCCATGGCATCTAGACATTTGATCAAACATTATTCTGGATGTTTTTATGAAGGTGTTTTTGAATGAGATTAATAGTTAAATTGGGACTTTGAGCAAATCAAATTGCCCTTCATTGCATGGTGGGCCTCATCCAAGCAGTTGAAGGCCTGAATAGAAAAGTCTAGCTTCTCCCCAGGCAAGAGGGAATTTTGCCAACGGATGGCCTTTGGACTCCAGCTACAACACAGGCCCTTCTTTGGGTCCCAGGCGACTGCCTTTGGATGTATTGCAAGTCTTCCCAGCTGGTCTATCCCATCAGATTTTGTATTTGCCAAGCCTTCACAGTCATGTGAGCTGACCCCTTAAAATAAATCTCTCACCTTTTGGGAGGTTAAGGCTGTGAGGTGGAATTTCTGGCTTGGATATGGCAGTGGTATGAATTCATAAATACTGCTTGGTGACAGTGATAGTGAAAACATTTTTGTCATCAGACTAATTCTACAGTGTGGGTTTAGGAACTGTTCTGGAGGCTCATCTCAAGCCTGTTTCTCCAGACTTCCAGAGGATTTTGTGAACTACTTACCATCCTTTGAAAAATCTCTTTTGCTTATTCAATCAGAGTCTAGCTTTAACTAACCATCATAGAAGCATGGAAGAACGATGGTTTGATTAAGATCAAATTAGAAACAAAGTTTGGTTTGTGTTTATTGTACTAAACAGTATCTATCAAATATAGCTTTATGGCATTGAAATAATTCATTTTTTCTTGCAATAAGCAATAAATATACTGTCATTCAGCTGTACGATTATTTCTTCCTTTGAGGTGTAATATGCTTTTCCAGATTGGCACAAATAAAACTACTGAAGCATATTGTTATCATTCCTCATTTAATTTCACTTCGAACGTTCCTGCAACCTTGATTTAGCATGAAGAAGCAAATGCGATTGTGTTTGCAAGACACTGCATTCTAAAATGGTATGTGCATATTGGTCTGTGTTCCTTTTTCTCCTTCTCTTTATATAAATATGAAGTTAAGCTTGCAGTTTCTGTGATGTTTGTGGAAGGATTAATTTCTACAAAACAGAAGATTTAAAAACCTGCCTAAGGAACAGTACCTACTTGTGGGTAATTCAACCAACGGTTTTTATTTCTGATGTAATAATGTCTTAACTTTTTGGCTCCCGTGGGAATGCATGAAAGGATGAAATTTTTGAGAAAATACGATTCTCTTCTTGTTCTATGGAGTAACTAATGGCTCTGTCTCTAAATTGAGCATCTTTTGTTCAATATTCTTTTAAGTGTAACAATAGTTTTATTTTCAAATATAGAATTTTATTTATTTTTTATTTTTTGAGACAGAGTTTCGCTCTTGTCACTCAGGCTGGAGTGCAATGGTGTGATCTTGGCTCACTGCAACCTCCGCCTCCCAGGCTCAAGTGATTCTCCTGCCTCAGCCTCTCTAGTAGCTGGAGCTACAGGTGTGCATACCACCATGCTTAGCTAATTTTTTTGTATTTTTAGTAGAGATGGGGTTTTGCCATGTTGGCCAGGCTGGTCTCGAACTTCTGACCTCAGGTGATCTGCCACCTGGGCCTCCCAAAGTGCTGAGATTACAGGTGTGAGCCACAGTGCCCGGCCTCATCTGTATCTTTTTGTGGCTTGATAACTATTTTTTTACACTGAATAATATTTCATTGTACAGATGGACTACAGTTATTATTTATCCATTCACCTATTGAAGGACATCAACTGTGGGTTTTCCCTTTAATTTTTAATAATTTTTTTAAATTAAAAAAATTTAAGGCTGTGAGTCAGAATTCCTGGATGATGTGGCAGTGCCACAAACTGTATGATCATTGTCTGATGCCAGTAGTGGTGGTTACAGTTTCCTCATCATACTAGATGTCACAGGGTCCGTATTTAATTTTAACAGCTGTGTTTATCACGTTCAGGCTAAATAGCATAGTTAAGAGCAGGATAAGGGCACAAGCACATTTATGAATTTAAGTTTCTGGTTTTTTTTTTTTTTTTTTTTCAAATCCTTTATTCTGTAGTGATGAACTTGATCTCTATGCTGCTCCCCAAGGCACAATTTAAAAAATATATTTCTCTCCAATTGTATTAATAAGAAATATTTTAACTGCTTATGCATGGCACCCGCAGAGACCACATGTGAGGACTCTATTTCGCCTATTGTCCTAGTCATCATCAAATAGGAAAATTGAAACCTTTCCAGGTTGTTCGAACAGAGAGGGATATAACATAGGGGACTGGTTGCAAAAGTCTTGCAATGACTGGAAAAGCAACAGGAGGAAGATAATGTTGCCTGGAAGTCAAGAAGCTGCTTCTAGCAAAAAACACAACTGAAAAGACAAAGGGATTGTCAGAACCAGATTCAGGTGTCACAGAAATTTTGGAATTATCAAGTGAGGAATTTAACTATGATTAATATGCTAAGGGTGCTAAAAGAAAAAGTATATAACATGCAAGAATAGATAAATAATGTAAGCAGAAAGATGTAAACTCTAAAAAAGCATCATAATTAAATACTGGACTAAAAAACATAACAGAAATGAGGAATGCCTTCAATGGACTCATCAGTTAATTGGACACGGCTGAGGAAATGGTCAGTGGGCTTAAAGATATGTTCACAGAAACTTGCTGAACTGAAAAGCAAAGAGGAATAAGAATGAAAAACTGGAACAGAATATCCAAGAACTCTAGGATGATTACAAAAGATAGAACATACATGTAGTGGGACATGATGTGAGGAATGTCCCACTACATTTTCTAGAGGAAAAAAAAAGAGAAAGGAATAGGAGAAATATTTGGAGTAATAATGTCTGAGAATTTTCCAAAATTAATGACAGACAACAAACCACACATCCAGGAAGGCTAGAGAACATCAAGCAGGATACATAGACAAAAACAAAACAAAAACCTTGACACCAAAGCATATCATATTCAAACTACAGAAAATTTAAGATGGAAAATCTTCAAAAAAGCCATGGGAAGAAAACCACCTTACCTATAAATAATGAGGATGAGAATTATTCTAGATTTCTCCTCAGAAATGATACAAACAAGCAGAGCATAAAGTAAAATATTTAAATTGTTGAAAGAAAAAAGCTATCCACCTAGAATTCTGTGTCTAGAAAAATTATCTTTTAAAAGTGAAAAACAAATAAGACATTTTTAGATAAAAGTGAGGGAATTTGTTCTAAGACATGCCTTGGAAGAAATGTTAAAAGAGTTTCTGTGGAATGAAGGAAATAATATACGTCAAAAAATCAGATCTACATAAAGGAAGAGTGTTAGAGAAGAAATTATGAGGGTAAAATAAAATCTTTTCTTATTCTTAATTTCTCTAGCAACAGTTAAAAGTTTGTTCAAAATAATAATATATTAGATGATAGAACTTACGGATAAATTACACTAAAGGCAGCAATTTTATAAGGGATGGAAGGGAGGCATTGAGCATACTCTCTTATAAGATAATTGTACTACCTATGAGGTAGTATAGTGTTGTTTGAAAGTGGACTTAGATTAGTTGTAAATGTATATTACAAACTCTAGCAACCACTAAAAAATTTTAAAAAGAAGCATCATTGATATGCTAAGAGAGAAGAGAAGAGAAAATGGAATGGTATAAAATGCTCAATTAAAAGCAGAGAAGGCAGAAAAAGAAGGAAATACCAAAAAAAGAGAAGACACGAACAAAGGCTACACTTAGAAAACAGTTACGAATATGATAGATATTCATCCAAATATAGCAAAATCCCTTTAAATGTAATTGGTCTAAATATACTAATTAAAAGACAGAGACTGCTAAAGTGGATGCAAAATAAGACCTAACTATGTATTGTCTTACAAGAAACTCACATTAAATATGAAGACCCAGATAGGGTTTAAATAAAGAGATGGAGAAAGTTATGCCATGCTAACACTAATCAAAAGAAAGTTAGAGTGTTTATATTAACTTCAGGCATAGCAGACTTCAGAGCAAGGAAAATTATCATGGACAAAGAAGGGCATTACATAATAATAAAGGGACAAATTTTTAAGAAGACAAAACAATCCTTAATGTATATGCACCAGAAAACAGACTGTTGAAATAAATTAGATAAAAATGGAATGATTGCAAGAAGAAATAGACAAATCCACTACTATTGTTGGAGACTTCAAATATGTATAGAAAATACTAATAGAACTCACTTAGGCATTTTCAAGAAAAAGGAATTTATTACACAATGCACATGGCTATACATTATAGCTTGCACCTAGACTTAATTTTAGAAGCTCTATTTTTCTCTGTGTGTCCTGCTAATTAGTGTATATCTTCCTTCCCCTTCCCTCCCTCCCTCTCTCCCTTCCTTCCTCTCTTTCTTTCTCTCTTCCTCTCTTCCTCTTTCCCTCCCTCCCTCCCTCCCTCCCTCCCTCCCTTCCTTCCTTCCTTCCTTCCTTCCTTCCTTCCTTCCTTTCTTTCCTTCCTTCTTGTCTTGCTCTGTCACCCAGGCTGGAGTGCAAAGGCGTGTTCATGGCTCATTGCAGCCTCAACCTCCCAGTCTCAAGTGTTCCTCTCACCTCAGCCTCCCTAGTAGCTGGGACCACAGAAGCATGCCACCATGCCTGGCTAATATTTAACATTTTTGAACAGACATTGCCCAAGCTGGTCTCAAACTCCTGAGTGCAAACATTCCTTCTGCCCCAGCCTCCCAATATACCGGGATTACAGGCATAAGCCACCATGCCTGACTGTGTCTCTCTTTTCCTATCACAACTGTCTAGATCTTGGTACTAATTCCTGAGTGAAAATCTGATGGGTCAGTTCTATCATGGACTATCCACCAAACTGTAGGTTGACTGCCAACTCTCCCCCATATTCCCTCAGCATTGCCATTTCAGTAATTGTCAGTATTGGGCTACTCCATGTATCTGCAACTCTCGGCTTGAGGGCTTTTTCTCTTGGCCTAAGCTTGTGGGCCAGTCTGGCAGTGCTGGGGACGTGGTCTAATCAGTGGCAGATGATATTGGTGGATATGGCAGATTGTTTGAGTTGAAAGTACCAACTCTTAAACCCTGTCTGAATCCATGCCACCTGCCTTAAGACTTTGCCGTTTCTCTCACTAAAGAGAGGGTGTCGATTTTCCCATCACTTAAATAAGGGCTTCCTGTGATTTTCATGGGTCTATAGGGTATTAGCAGACTTGCCGTAAGCAGAGGCTTGTGGAAGTCCTTGTGCATTTCTGCTTTCTCTGCTATTCCTCTGTGACTGCCCTGAGAACATGGCCAGGCTAGCCTGCGTAGGAATGAGACATACAGGCCTTTGTAGAACAGTTGACAGTCATGACCCCTGGGCATGTGAGAGACAGCCAAGCGAAGATCAACAGACCCACTAGCCAATCCACAGCTGGACTGCAGATGCATGAGTGAGCTTAGCCGAGATCAAAAGAAACTGCCCAGCTGACCTGCAGACTCCTAAGCAGAATAAATGGTTATTTTAAGCTGCTAGATTCTCCTTGAACTCTACGCCTGGAGGCTTCATGATCCAGGGAGTAGACGTTTGGTTCTTACTTCTTTAGCAAGAGATAGGTTTGAGCATTAGATATTGTTGAGAAGGAAGATTTTTCTAAATTTCTTTAGATTTATTTTTTTTTAGCATAGCAAAAGCCAGTCTCCTTAGACTTTCTCTTATTTAGTAAAAAAGGAAATACTTATCCCCATCTAGGCCTAGCCTCAAAGCCGGAATTGAGAAGAAGGAGAATATGACACAGAGAAAGCCTCTCCCTTTTGGTGAGATGTTTGAGGGAATAAGAGGAATCAGAAAGAGTGAGAGGCTGAGGCGGAAAAAGGAGCCCTTTAGACAGGTAGGTCCTGGATATTCTCTCCCATGAAGATGAGGAACACCGTTAGAGGAGGCTGTGCCGCTCTAAGGGAATCACTATGTCATTCACATGAAGACGCTTGAACCCCCTCCTTCTTACACCCAACTGCCATTTTGGAAAGAAACGATTGTGCATATGTGCATTGCATGTGTATGTATGCGTGACAGGGGAGTGCTGAACATTAAACAGAGCCTGAGAAGGATGGTGGCCACTCCTGGGGGAAGATGTCTTTAGCTCTCATGCTCTCATGGTTGCAAAATGGCTGCAACATCTCCATGTAGCGTGTCTGTGCTCCACACAGGATAAAGCTGAATCTTTTAAAGAGCTTTCCTGGAAGTCATAGACAGCAAATTCCATTTATATCTCATTGACTAGGACCGAGTCACATATCCAAATCCCACTGTGAGAGAATCTAAAGAGATCAATATTTTTAAGTGGACACATTTTCAACCTAAACAAAAACAAGATTCTGTTGAGAACTAATGAACAGATTTTAGGTAGGTATATATGTCAGGGTACTGCTAGCTGCTTTAACAATGAAACTCTACAGTTTCAATGCTTAACACGACAGAATTTTATTTCTAGGCCATTAAAAGTCCAATGTGGGTGTTCTATCAGCGGTCAGCCTGTTACCCTGTTGCGCTGCCATTCCCTAGGGCAAGGGAGTGTTCTTCATTCATTGGACAGATGGGAAGGGAGGGTAGAGAAAGTACACAGTGCCGTAGCCACCATGACCTAGAAATGGGACACATCACTTCCGCTTACATTCCATGGGTGAAAACTAGTTTCAGGGATCTATCCAGAAGCAAGCGATCCTGGGGGAGTTTCCTGCCTGGGTATCTGCTTCCAGTCACAACTTTATACTTAGAAAGGAACATAACATTTTTTTCTGAGTTTATTCTTTTTATTTGCCTATATTGTGTATACTGGATAACTGGTTTTAAACAAAATTTTAATTAAAGCATAGAATATAATCATAAAGATGCTTATATGATAAATGTATGGTCCAATCCATTTTTATAAACTTAACACACCTATGTGACCAGCATCTAGATATAGAAACAGAAAATAATTAGTACTCCAGAATCTCCTCTGGGGAGGATGATTTTCTCAATGCATAGTTAGCTGTTGCCACAGAGACAATCAGCAGTGTCTGCCGCAGTCACTAACAGCAGGAAATTTATATTTCCAATTTATCTATGCTGCTTATTAAGTGCCATATCAATCACTGGGGCAATTTGGTGGCTGAGTTTGATGGGGGTTTTAGCAAACAACTCTGTGTATGACCAGTCATAGGTCAGGGTACTGCTGCATCCTGAATTGGTTCAATTTCTTGCAGCCTGTTGATATTCAAAGGGTGCAGGTAACAGAAACCACCCTTGCAGGTGAACAATGCTGCGAAGGTTTTCAGTTTTGCCTGATACATGAGAGTGTTTTTTGGTTCTAAGTAACTAGTGGTGATGTTCAGTTGAATGGACTCTACAAATGAAATGCCCAAAGCAAAACATTTCTCCTTAAAAGATAGCTGAAATTGTGGGTACATTTGTGTTGTGGCGTTTACATAAATGTGAACGAGGCAAACAAGTATACAGGAGCTAGTTAAGTGTTCCACATGCTGTGTTAGTCTGGTAGGGTGTTCATTATGGCTTAGTTTGATAAGGCCTAGTTTTAATGAGATCCTCGCATATGCAAACGTGCAAAGGGCTGGGTGGGCACCATTTTTGGGTTTGTTGGAGTGGACTTTGGGTGCAAAGTGCTGTGACAGCTGCTGGGAGGTATGAACAGAGGAGTAGTTGTGAGCATTGGTTTTGGCATCAGAAATATCTGACTTGAATCACAGATTTTGATACTTTTTGGCCACATTTACTGGGCAAATGGCCTAACCTATCTTAACTTCCTCTTCTAGAATTGTTCTGAAGCTTGTTATGATTTTTATTTTATCATTATTTTTTTGAGATGGAGTTTCGCTCTTTTCACGCGGGCTGGAGTGCAGTGACATAATCTCAGCTCACTGCAACCTCCGCCTCCAGGGTTCAAGCGATTCTCCTGCCTCAGCCTCCCGAGTAGCTGGGGTTACAGGTGTGCACCACCACACCTGGATTATTTTGTATTTTTGGTAGAGAAGGGGTTTTTGCCGTGTTGGTCAGGCTGGTCTTCAACTCCTGACCTCAGGTGATCTGCCCGCCTTGGCCTCCCAAACTGCTAGGATTATAGGCGTGAGCCACTGCATCCAGGCTGAAGCTTGTTATTGTAGCTCAGACATTGGTTGGGGTCACCTAGACACTGTTCCTTAATAGTTGGATGAAATTAGCTTGAACTCTATTTAACAGTTGGTGGAAAGTCCAATGCCCCATCTTATGAACTCTGGTTCTCCCATGCTTGCCGTCTTTACACATACTATCCTATGCATGCTATCCCACGCACATACCCTAAGTGGGTCATCCTATTTATTTAATCCCAAAGCTTTTGTGTATGCTCTGTGTTAAAGGTTTGGGAGGCAGAGACATTTTCATTTCATTAACAGAAACAATTAAAAATGGAATATTAGACATTCCTGTACTTAGAGCTTTGCTCATTTCTGCACCTCAGAAATGAGGTTCAACACTACCTACAAGAATCTCCAGCATCATGACTACACCACGTACACCTTCTTAGACCTAAACCTCAACCTCTCAAAATTCAAGATGCCTCAGCCCTCCTCAGGCCGGGAGTCACCTCGACACTGATGGCCCTCGGTGTGAAGATGAACCTTGCTCCATCTTCGCTGCATCCTGGAGTGCAAAAATAAAATCCACTCGAGTCACACACACACACACACACACACACACACAAACCTCCAGCTGCTATATGAACCTCCAGCTGCTATAAAAGTTGCTTTGTAAGGCCATCTGTATGGTTGTGTAGTTTACTCAGCGCACAGAAGAATCTGGCCAAGGGAGGTGAGTGAGGGTAAAATCCAGCCCATGATCTGCATGATCTGCGTATCAAGCTGTGAATCCTAGTGAAGGGCTGTGTTTACTCAGAGGTGGTCCTTTTTGCTAATTAATCCACTCAGATGGGCACTTTTATCTAAGTCACACAAGGGCTATGTCGACTCATCATTTTTCTCTCTCCTATCCCCTTCTTTTCTCTGGTCTTTCTATCTAAGGAGCAATTAAACAAATTCCTTTGATAAATTTATGTTCTCTTAGCCTACTCTCTGGCTACATATATGTTTTCCGAATTCAGAATTTTCAGAATCTAGAATGTAGAAAGTTGTGTTATGTAACAACTCTAGCAGGGTCTGTAAAAGCACTCTGTAATTAAACACATTAATATTTACCTGGAAAATTGGATGAATATTCACATGCATTTGATGAATAAAAACTATAAATAGTCGGGTCTGGCCACCAAGTGATTCAAGTCAGGTCAGGGTTTACTGCCATTGAGTTTGAAAAAGCTCAGTTTTCAGAGCCTTTTGGGTTTCAGACGAAGGGATTTGGGCCTGTATTTTCTTATGCAGAACCACTGTGGTCCCTTCAGCTCCCACGTACAGTCTCATCTTGGGGTCTCCTTTTGCCTATCCAAAACTATGCTGTAAATTTGAAATGAACTCTTGTCAAAGTCTGACAGGCTGGATTCGAATTTTAGAAAAGTGAGTCCCAAACCACACTGCTTATGAGGATTTCCCAAGGATCTCTTAAACATTCTGGTACCCAGATCTACCGCAGATCAGTTAAGTGAGAATGCCTGCAGGTGGGCATAAAGGGCGTATAGGGCATAAAGGGCAAATCATTGGGAAGGATGCTGAGGTCTGTCTCCTAATCACAGAGCGGGCTAAGCCGATGTTGAGACAAGGTACTGAAAAATTACCTTTTGCATCTGCTCCCTAGTGTGGAGGTGAGTGAAGAGTTGGGTAGGGCTACATTAGCCTGCTGTCCTGGGGCAGGATACCTAGGCCTTGTGGTAGGGAAGTAGGCTACTCTAGCCAACTTGGCCTGGAATAGTATAACCACGACCCTGATGACCAGATGGAAACTAGCCAGGGAAACATGGAATGTCCCTGCCTCTCTGACCCTCATCCTGCCTCTGGGTCAATTCTTACCCCTGAGGTTCATCACCTATTATGGTCTCTGCTGGGTCCCTTTGGCCTGGAAGAGGAAGGTGGGCTTCCTCGTATTACTCTTGCCTCTCCCTAACATTATGTCTTTTACCCACACTCTCAGGGTAAAAGACGTGAGGTTAGGATTTCCTATGGTACTCATCCCACTTGGCTCTTACTTCTCTACTCCAGCATTGTGCTTCTGGCTGACATCCCAAAAGACCCGATGAAAGTTAGGAAGCAGGCAGTGTTCAAGAGGTCAGTATCACCCAGGTTGCTGAAAAGCAGTTAGGGGTAGGGGACCCCAAAATACACAGTGCAAGGAGAAGCAAGGGAGCAGATGGGTGATGTAGTTTGAATTATTGTTCAGCAAATCTTCAGTTCCCTCTCCCTCAATTTCCCACCCTGTTGATTTGGGGCTTGGCTGTGTGATGTTTTTTTGGCTGGTAGAATGTTAGCAGATATGACAGAAACAGATATCTTACCCCTGCTTGGATTATAGGGCAAGGTCTCTCATGCTCCAGTGATCCCCTAAAAGGAAAGCATGCCTACATATTGACTGTGTTTTCTGCCTGGGGCTCAACATCAAGAGACACCTATAGCCTGGAGCCAAGCCAGCCAACCAGCAGTTGAAAGCAAACCATCCCAGCAGATCCAGAGGACTGTAAGTAAGAAAAATACACATTTGTTGTTGTAGCCACTGAGTTTAAAGGTACTTTGTTACATGGCATTATTGCAGCACTAGCTGAGTAATACAGATATAAGTTAAAGGAGGACTGAAGGCCATTCCTGTTTCAGCAGGGAAATCTTTTTACATTTCGGCATGGACTTAGGGCTGATCTGAGAATAAGTAGCTTAGAGCTGGTGGGTAGGCAAATGAGACATGCTGAGCTGCTAATAAGTAAGTTGGCCCAAGGTGACGGTGGAAGGTGGAGAAGAGGTACTATAGTCTCCCTTGGTATCTTTGCTTCCCAGACCCCCTCAGATACCAAAATCCACACATACTCAATTCCCAAAATTGGCCCTTGGGAACTCATGTATATAAAAAACCAGCCCTTCATATCCATGGGTTTTGTATCCTGCAAATACTGTATTTTCCATCTGTGCTTGGTTTCGGATGCCAAACCTGCAGATACGAAGGACTGATTGTATTTACTGAAAAAAATGTTTATGTGTAAGTGGACCCATGAAGTTCCAAGTCGTGTTGCTCAAGGGTCAACTGTAATTCTGCTTCACATTGAGAATTTGTGTTTTTTTTTTTACATTTTATTTAAAAAAAGACATATAATAATTATACATATTTATGGGGTACCTGATGGCATCTTACCCATATAATGTACAGAGATCATATCACAGTAATTAGGATATCCATCATCTTCAACATTTATCATTTCTTTGTGCAGGGAACATTCAATATCCTTCTTCTAGCTGTTTGAAACTGTATATTATTGTTAACTAATCCCTCCTCTTCACCCTTTCTCCAGAATTTGTTTTAAATGGAAATGGATCCAGGTAAGCAACTCGGGAGCTCTACTTTATAAAGGAGTTAGATCTTGTCCTAAACTGTAACAAGCAAATAAGCTAGACAAACAATCAATCAAAATCAGTCACTTCTCAGAAATACTCCCAAGTCCCTGCCCACTTCAGACCTGTCTTGTTTCTCCGTTGCTGCTTTAGAGTGTCAGAGAATAACCTGTAGGGTAGTCATGCCTTTTATGTTTGTCTTTATAGAAAAGCAAGTCTGACCTTGGCCTCTGGGTACCTGAACAATAAATTTAAAAAAGATTTAAATCAACCAGAACCTCGTAGGCACTCTCATCCAGTTTTTTCTTTCTTTCTTTCTTAAAGGAAATTGTCTTCCTTCCACACAGGAAAAGAAACGCACTGTTGTTTAATTCAACATTAAAATATGGAATAAGCAAATACAGTTCTTCCTAATTAAATTCCACTATGTTGGGTAGTGTGAAGGATAATTTAGACTATGTGAGATGTATGTATTGGTGAACAAAAGGATTCTTACAACTAAAGAAGTCAGGGAGATGCTAAGAAGTTAGACAACACTTAGCAGCTTTGTTTATTGCAGGACTTTTCAGAGTCTTTGTCTAGTCAGTGCACATTTGTTTTTTCTCCTCAGGATCATCTCTTGGGAGTAGTATGGAAAATGCTTTCAGAGACATTGTGTTAGATAAATGCCTGGGCTTATAATAATCTCTTGTATGATTGTCAAAAGTTGTCCTTGAAGCAATTAAATGATGGCCACTCCCCGGGAGTGGAGATTTTGGTTTACTCTGCCTGATTTCCTAGATTTGTGGCCATCTCTTGATCAAGAGCCATATCTTCCTCTCTTTCCTGGAACCACCTTTGAAAATACACGGCATGAGTTTGGCAAGCTTGTTAATGCCTGGATATTTATAAATATGTAAATATTTCATTACTGCTGTTTTCCTCTGTGCATCACACGCTCCCTTGCGAAGGTATTTGTACTAACAGAGCTGAAATCCACTGGCACCCCCACATCTGTCATTGTCTTTCTCCTGGAATTTAATTGGCAAGGGTGACTCAAGGG
This sequence comes from Plecturocebus donacophilus, assembly GCA_004027715.1. Lineage (NCBI taxonomy): Eukaryota > Metazoa > Chordata > Mammalia > Primates > Pitheciidae > Plecturocebus > Plecturocebus donacophilus. Next base: position 29,766 of record PVKP010016352.1, read on the forward strand.
ACCTTATTTTGGTAGCACTCTGGGAAGGACTCTTTCCCTAAGGGTTCATGTTCCCAGTGACAGATTTTTCCTTGTGATTGACAAGAGGGGCCTGTAAGCTGAAGCCCCTTCTGCAGAGATTGGTGTGCCTCGCATCTTCATGTAGCAGGATCTGCTTCCTCCTTGAGATAGGACGTGAGAGACTTGGGTGCTTTTCACTTGGGTTCCCCACACCAGCGTTTTACCACGAGGACAGCGTTCTTCTTCTGTTCTAAAGACAGGAAAGCTTGCTGGGGCTTATTGGTGATGGAGATAAAGAGCAAAATTGCAGGGAAAAAACTTTCCTATCAAAATCAGATATTTTCTAAGGTAAAAGAAGCACCATTTTTTTTTTGTTTTGTCTCCACATCTTTCTTCCATAGTCATGTGGAATCAGACTTGATATTTCCAGTTACTTAGCACTTTTTAATACGCATCAAGACTCAGGAGAATTCCTGATTCTAATTTCATTAGAAATGAGAATTCCTGGTAGCTTAGCGAGAAAATGATTAGGAAAAACATCACTCACCCAAAAAAGAGAGCTCCAAATAATACACCAATGTTAGATTGTGATCTTTTACTGTAGGCTAGAGTTTTTCATGGTTTTCGTTCCATCATCTGAAATAGGTTTGTACTGATGCAAATCCAACTTCCAGACCACATCTTGCATTTAGTTTTCTTTCCTTAAAACTGAAGGTAATTGTGTGGAATGTGGCATTTTGAGTGTTGGTTTTATTAAAGACCCTCATTGAATCCCTATAACAATGGATTATTAGAGAAGAAACTGCCTGGTGGCTTGGAATCATATGAGATTACCTCACTTATTCACAAGCAACTGTCTTTTCCATGTTAATATTCCTTGTGTTCTCTGATATGTATGATGTATATTAAATGGGTCTCCTGAGGGTGACTTTGGCTTTTTTTTTTTTTGAAGTTAGGGTCTTGCTCTGTTACGCAGGCTGAGATGCAGTGGCACAATCACAGCTTGCTGCAGTCTTGAACTCCTGGGCTCGGGCAGAACGCCTGCCTCCGCCTCCCTAGTAGCTGAGCAGTGCCTGAAAATTTTTTTTTCTTTTTTTAGTTTTTGTAGCAACAGTCTTGTTATGTTGCCCAGGGTGGCCTTGAGCTCTGGGTTCAAGTGATCTTCCCTCCTCAACCGCCCAAATTGCTAGGATGGCAGGCATGAGCCTCTGCGCCCAGCCAGATTTGGCTTTTGAAATCTATGCAAGAGACCCATTTTCTACCTTTTACCATATTTAATTGTAGTAGATAGTTTCCCTATCGCAATTCTGAAGATCATTGAACTTAACTTTGATTTTTGTTATTCTCATTTTTTCATTTATTAGCAAGCATATTGGCTCTGCCAGAGTCACGTAATTATCTTTGTGTCTGCCAGATTAGGGCATATGGTGTATTATTTTGGGAAGGCAGATAATACTCCCATTTATAGTAGTATCCAGGAAGTCTGAACATGCCTTAGAAAAGGTTTCTGTATAAATTAATTTTCCCTCTCAACTGTGTAATGGCAGTATATTAATTTTTTGCTCTTTGAGGCATGCAGATTTAACTCGGAGAGGATTTTATAATGGTCTCCCATGATACCATTGGTTTGGCAATTTGAATATCTTAGCCTGGAGTTTTTTGTTTTCTTTTTTTTTTTCTTTTTAGAAAGCAAGCTGAGAATCTGGTGTGCCTCTTAGAAAAAGACCACTGAATGAACAGCACTGGGTCTGAAGAGAACTAAGAGGGCTGTCAGATGCTTCCACCACTGTCAGAATATCAGACGCTGTGTCTAAGAAGGTGAGACTGTCCGACAGAGGTAAGGACTTCAAAGCACCCGTCTGTGGCGCCAGCTCTCTCCTGTGGTGTCTAATTGGAGTCACGCAGCTAAATCCCTGCCCAGTGCTTTGGAAACTCAGGGATACAACCCGAAGACACTTCAACCTGAAAAAAAAGGTCATGGGCAAGTTTTAAAGGAAAAAACAGATTTTTTTTTCTTATTCTTTGTTCACTGAAGTGCTATGGTTAAAAGAAAAAGATAGTGTCTCTAAAGGTAACTGAAGCCAGGCATGATGGTGTGCACCCACCAGTAGTCCCAGCTACTAGAGAGGCTGAGGTGGGAGGATTGCTTGAGCCCAAGAGTTTGAGACTAGCCTGAGCAACCTTGTGAGACCCCCATCTCTTAAAAAGAAAAGGACCAGCTTGGAAGTTGACCTAACTTTTGCCTGTTTCCTTTTTATGGCTTTTGTCTCTCTGCTGAAGGAGTGCTTAGTTCTTTAGAGTAGATGAACTTGGAGAATGCCCTGACCATTGCACCATGCTTCCTGACTTCCATCACCACATCTGCTAAGAGTCACTTAACAGGCACTTGTGGAACAGTGGTTCTCAAACTTTGGCCTGCCTTAGAGTCACCTAGAGGGCTTGCAAACAGACAGCTAAGCTGCAGCCCCAGAGTTTCTGATTCTGCTGGTCTGGAATGTGGTCCAAAAAGTTGCATTTCTACCAAGTTCATGGATGATGATGTTCCTGTTCTGGGAACCACCCTTTGAGAACTGTTAGTGTAGATAGAAGCTAAACATGCAGACCCTGAATCTGAATTGCTTGAGTTCATGTACAATGATTGGCTTTCAAGATACCGTGCAAACAAAAATGTATGCATATCAGACCAGTGCCCTTGCTTTGCATGATTTCGATGTACGCAAGTTTCAGTTAACACAGTATCATGTACAATGAGGACTGCCTGTGATCTTTAACCTTTCTGTGCTTCAGTTTTCTCATCAGAAAATGGGAATAATAGTACCTACCTTATGCAACTGTGAGGATTATGCAAGAAAATACTTGGAAAGCACATAAAACAAACAGTGTCATATATGAATAGCTATTATAATTATTAGAGTAATAGCCTTAGAATTAGAAGATTTTAGACCCTGGTGGGATTTTAGAGAGATAATATAGTCTAACTGTTCACTGCACCCTCTTCTTTAGGGGAAGAAACGAAGTCACAAAGAAGTGGAATAACCTGTCTAAAGTTCTGTGAAAAGCAAAGACACACCTGGCACCCAAACACTCCTCTATTAATTTCTAACTCGATACTTTCCCCAAAGCATCATGTTGATTACTCTGCTTTTAAAGATTTGTTCACAAATAATCATTCAGTTTATATGAGGGATGTATTGATCTTGCTCAGCTTATTTTAAGATTAGAGAGACCTGAGGAATAGAGGAGCAATGTTGTAAGAAGGAATTTAACAAGCTCCTTGCACTCATTCCATCACTTCGACTCACAGGGACTCCAGGATGAGTGTATTTGGTAAAGAGGTCTGCAGTTCACTCTTGGGTGCTGACATTCCAAAGGCTCTTATCACATAGTTTCTTAATTTGCCATCAGATCCAGCCTCCTCTCTAGTTATTCAGAGAGGTATTTATGGGGAAGGCTTGATGTATTTACTCATTCATTTAACAAATATTCTATTAAGCACCTACTATATGCCATGTAACATTGGGTAATGGTTAAGAACTGTGGAAACTGGCATCCAGATAGTTCTGGGCTTGATTTATTTCATTTCTGGTTCCATTTGCTTTTCTTCTGTTCTAGATGTTTAAAAACCACCTTGTAATAGGTCACAGCTATCAGGTTCATTGTAGGTGCTCAACAAATAATTATTGAAAGAATGAATGAAAGATGGAGGGAAAGTAACTGCAAAAAAGAGTCTTAATTCTCATCCTCAGGTCCAGCCTCAGGGCCCAACTTCCTGATTTTAGAATCTTAGGGGAGCTGGGTATGGTAGCTCTAGCCTGTAATCCCAGCACTTTGGGAGGCTGGATCACTAGGGGTCAGGAGTTTGAGACCAGCCTAGTCAACATGGTAAGACCCCGTCTCTACTAAAAATACAAAAAGTTAGCAAGGCGTGGTGGTGCATGCCAGTAGTCCCAGCTATGTGAGAGGTTGCAGTGAGCTGAGATCGCGCCACTGCACTCCAGCCTGGGCAACGGAATGAGACTCTGTCTCAAAAACAAAAGAACACAAACAAACAAACAAACAAACAAACAAAAAAATTTTAGCGAGGGACTTCACATTATTTATAATCTTTACTTCTACCTCATCATCCCCACACCAAAAGAAAATTAGCTTCAGTTTATTTTGAATGATCCCAAGAACTGCTCTGACTCTTTCAGAACAACTGGGTTATTTGCCTGTGGACCTTGCTCACAAATGGTTAATAACATGGATTCATTCATTTTGAAGGCTGAGCAAATCACTAGGGCTGGCCAAGGGGCTGAATTCACAAACAGCCTTCCTGAAAATGAGTTGGATATTTGAGCTATTAAAATAATAGTCAACCACTATACATAGCTTTATTTTACGTGGATTGTTGTCACACGCATTTGAGAGGCCTGGGGGACAGTTATGTGGAAACAGTATTAGGCTTTGGGTATTTGAGTAGGGGCTGGGGACGGGTGGCTGGATCATCATTACACAGCTCAAGACTTTTGGCTATGGATGACCTCAGACGTGCAGTGAGTAACTTCTAAAAAAACAAGTATGAAAACGTCCCTGTTTCTACAACCATCAATTGCCCAGTTAGGCTGATTCATTGCCTATTTCTCTGTAGAGAGATTTTCTGAAATAACTCTTTGGTTGTAACTTGATGTTTGCTTGTTTTTTTGGAAAATAATCTTTGTGTTTTAGAATAGCATGGATCCACAGAAAAGTTACAAAGAGTCAAGAGCGATCACATGTATTCCACAGCTTCCCCTAATGTTAACATCTTGCTTTACCATGGTGCTTTTGTCAAAGTTAAGAGATCAACATTGGCACATTACTATTAACTGAACTCCATGGTTTATTCATATTTCATCAGTTTTTCTCTAAAACATCATCCTTTTTCTGTCCCAGGATTCTATCCAGGATACCATATTATATTTATTTATCATGTCTCTGTAGCTTTCTTTGGTCTGTGACAGTTTCTGTGATGTTGTTTGGTTTTGATGACCTTGACAGTTTCAAGGAGTACTGATCAAGTATTTTGTAGAATATTCCTCAGTTTGGGTTTATATGATGTTTTTCTAATGATTAGATTGTGGTTATGTGTTTTTGGAAGAAAACCGTGAAAGTAAAATGCCATTCTCTCAACATATTACTTGAAGGGTATCTGTTATCAACATGACTTATCACTGATGATGTTAACCTTGATTGCTTGGCCAATGCAATTTGCCAGACTTCTCCTTTGTAAAGCTCTTTTTTCTCCCTTTACATATACGCTTTAGCAGTAAGTCACTAAATACAGCCACATTCAAGAAATGGGGAGTTAAGATCTACCTCCTTGAGGAAGGAATATCTACACAAATAATTTGGAATTCTTCTGTATTGGAGATTACCTTCTCTTGTGACCTGTTTATTCAATAATTTATTTGTATCAGTAGGGACTCATTGATACTTATTTTATACTTCGGATTGTAATCCAGTACTACGTTATTTATTTTGCTTCTCAAAATTTTTCTGACTGGCTGTTGGGAGACCTTTCAGATTGGCTCCTGTGTCCCTTGACATATTCTCACCATTTTATTTTAAGGACTTCCTTACTTTCTGCTACTGCAAAATGCTCCAGGCTGTATATTTGTGTATACAGCCAAATGTGCAGGAAATCCTGTATATTCCCTGTCCCAGTCCTAGAATCAACTATTTCTCCAAGGAGTGTTGGTTTCTTTTATTGGAAAATGGCATTAGAAACCAAGATCTTTGCTTTTGGTGGTGACTTGATGGTGCTTTTAACAGAACTTCAACTAGGGAGCAAGTTGATCATCTGTGGAATTAACAGTCTTATGGGGTTGTTCCAAGACTTGACACAGTCAACAAAAAGAGCTTTGGAACATGCAAAAAAGTCTTAAGAGTAAGCTTTTGGGATATTATGGTAGAGGTAGCTACTCATTCTGTGTAACAGAAATAATCCTTTACTAAAGCAACAGTTTTTAAAGAGTGATGCTCACTTTTTTCAATGTTCTGCTCCTCAAAATCGTGACTGCAATTGTCATGATGGTTTGCCTCATTCTCCTGTCTCTTTATACTCGTGCTTAGTGGGCGTCTTTATCTTGGAAATTAGAAGCAAAATGACAGAAATATTAGTTTGGGAATGAGTAAAGACTTTGAAATGAGAACACTAAATACAGGGGATAGAACATCATGAAACTCCATTGCCTGCTTCTCGGAAAGCATGGGCAGTTTTTAGTGCCTAGTGTTGCCTTTCCTGGTCCCATATGACTCTGCTAACTCAGCCACACTGCTTGAACCTGTGATTGGTAACTTAGACAAAGTCTTAAGATTCACCTACCCTGCCTTCTTCTCTTCTCTGTGTGCGTCTCTGTAATTAACTCCCATTACTCAAGGCTATATCTCTCACACCAATGAAGTCTAAAAGGAGCTGGAGAAACAGTTAAATTCTTAACAATTTGAAGAAAACTAATATGTTATTTAAAACATTTGTATATTAAGGTCAACACAGACATATATAACACTTGAATAAATTTTGAAGGTAAACATTGAGGCTTCTATATTTTTTCAAATTTGCTAAACAATGAAAAAGGCTATGGCTCCACACAGTGAAAACAAGTCAGCAGTAGAAAGAATTGAGTACTGATATAGGCAACAATATGTATAAACCTGAAAAAGGTTACACTTAATGAAGAAAGCAACATGAAAAAAACCCCCACATATTGTATGATTCCAATTATATAAAGTATTCAGAGTAGGCGAATCTACAGAGACAGAAACAAATTAGTGGTTGCTTGGGGCAGGTGGTGAAAATGGAGATTAACTGTAAACAGGCATGAGGGATCATATTGGGATGATGGAAATGTTCTGAAACTGGAATATGGTGATGGCTGTACCACTCACTAAATTTAACAGGTGAATATGATGGTGTGAAAATTACACCTCGGTAAAGTTGTTTATGAAAAAAAGATAAGAAAGCAAGAGAGAAAAAAGGTTATGGCTGCCAGAGCCTCTGGAGCGGGGTAGGTTCAGCTGTTAGGGGTATTTGGTGGGAAAGTATTAAAAGCATAATTATAAAGTAATTTGGAGGTGTCTAGTCCTTGTAACCCAAAAGAACCTAACTAAGCACTAATGTTACCAGCAGTGAATCTGCATCTGTACGGGTCTGCAGCAACTTCACTTTTTGCCTCCTCAGTGGAAAGAATTTATGCCCAAGTGATGGGCATAAGGCAGAAGGAGAGACCAAGGCAAATTTTAGAGCAGGAGTGAAAATTTATTAGAAAGCTTTAGACCAGGAACAAAGGAAGAAAATTATATTTGGAAGAGGGCTAGGCAGGTGACTTGAAAGTCAAGTGTGTGGTTTGACCTTTTGACCTGGGGATTTGTACCTGGCATATTTCCAGGGCCTTTTGGGCCTTCTCCCCTGATTCTTCCCTTCGGTGGGCTGATATTAAGGATGATATGAAGATAAAGTGCTTAGAAATAGTCCTCGAACACAGTGGATGCCCAAGACAGTAGTCACTGTTACTATTATTGTTCTAATGCTGGACATCAACCTCTTTTCTTTGTTTCTTTTGATATTCTGCTTGCAGAGTACCCTTTGCTGTGTCTTGATTTAATATTAGGTTATCTTATTTCTTTTTTTCCCTCCTTTTAGTATGAAAGCATTTGTTTATTAAAGTTTACAGAAATTTGTTAGAGTTTGTGTACGTGCTTTCAAAAGGGTCACTTTAAGTACCCACTTTTGCTTAAGAGGTTTACTTCCCTTCAATGTCATCCACAAAATGCCTGGCCCTAAATAGTTCCTTACCTAAAAAAGGCTTTTCTCTGGGTGGAGTTCAGATTCTTCCTGTCCCTCTGAGCTAAGCCTTCTGTCCTGTTGGTGTTTTCTGGGCTGTGGAGTAAGAAGGAGTCTTTTTTTTTTTTAGCTGTTCCCCCGTTTTTAGGAAGAATCATTTCTTGATTGGGGTTTGGGCTGAAAATGGAATTTGCCCTGGGTGGGGTAGAAAATTCCAGAAGCCAGGACTATTTCTGCAAAACAAATCCCCAACTTCACCTCCACTACACCATGTATAACAGTTGGAGGAAACTCTTGGAACAGTAAGAAGCTGATGGAGTTAAACATCCCCAACTACCTCTACCACCCCATGTATAATAGTTCAGAGGATATTCTTGCTTAATATAATTCAATTTTTAATATTGTCTCATATACAAGTGCATTTTTATAAAGAGGCCCATGATTTTGCCTTGACTGAATTGTTCTACCAAGCTATATCTTGCACATATCTCCAAGTTACATAAAGTTTATAACTAAATAATTTTGCTTTCTATGAGATATTTAGATGAACTATATTGTATACTCTTTGAGGTGTATGTGTGTTTTATTCAAAATTACCCACAGGAGGGTAGAACACTATGAGAAACGAATGAAGACATATTTCTACTTCACTCTGGTGGCCAGAATTGGAGGAAATCCAAACGTGGAAAAGAAAATCCTAGGCTGTGCTACTGAAATCTCTGTGGCATTATTTTAGATTCCAAAAAGATTAACTCATGCTTTAGTAAAAGTACTGCTGGGGGTTATTTTTTAAAAACCAATTTCATAGGGGTACTTGCTATTAATATATCATTAAATGCACTCATTCTATGTGTACAATTCATGAATCTTGACAAATATGTGTGCTCATACAATCACCACCACAATCAAGATATAGAACATTACTGTTATTGCTGGGGGGATTCTTCATCCTAATAAAGTCCTCTAGTAGAAGAAGGGCAAGACTGTGAGTAGGAATTAAGTTCTCTTAAAGGGGAGAAAGGGCTCATATTCTGAAGGAGTCATGGTGGGGGCTTTTATTGCCCAGAAGAGGATGTGGCAGTAGTTGACCATGAGAGTAAAAGTAAGCCAGCAATTGGAGTTTTCCATGAGTAAAAATTTTCTTTTTTATTTTACTCAAAGTCATATTTATTGTCCTATGTTAAGTGTCATCAATCTTTTACAATGTCACAGACTGTAGGTTAGTAGCAGGTGTCTAAGCACAGGCCAGCAAAGGAAATACGACCGTCTCTGCATCACCCCTTGGCTGAGGCCAGCAAGGCAGAGGCTGCACCTCATTAGGATGATCAAGAGCCTTGCAGTTCAAGGGACCAGGCTTAAAGAAAGGATGGCTCAAGATGGAGCTGGGAATGGTAGAGAGGAAACATGTGATGGAAAAAGGCAGCTGCAGTTTGGACTAACTCAGAAGCAAATAGCCAGAGATAATTCTTAAAATAGGGTTGTCAGATTTAGCAAATAAAAATACAGAATCTCATTAAATTTGGATTTCAGATAAGCAATAAATACTTTTCAGTATAAGTGTGTCTCATGAAATATTTGGGTTGTACTAAAAAATTTTGTTGTTTATCTGAAATTGAAATTTAGCTGACATCTTGTATTTTATTTGGCAAGCTTACATTAGAAGAAAGACCAACAATTTAGTTACAATGCTGATACTGTATCAAAAAGATCAAAAGTAAAAGAAGAAACATAAGAATGCATATCTTAGGGAGGTTTGAATAAAGAGTGGTGTGTGTGCGCAAAAATGATCAAAGAAAATCGAAATTGAAAGGACAATATATACACTTTTTGACTTGAGCCTAAAGTAAGCTTGATATTTTATTTATTTGATTTGAATTTTTGTTTTCTGGTGAGTATGTTTTTGATGGTTAGTTTTGAACTGGCTTGTAATCTTTTAAAAAGATTGGTGCTAAAACATTTATTACATAAAATGTGACCTTCTCTTTCACCTTTCTTCATCCCTTAGTTTCAGTCTCTAGAAATAACCAATTTCAATTCTTTTTAGAAATTATATCTCATATATACCTCTACATTTCAAATAACAGTCTTATGATGTTTCTTTATGTTATTTTTATATTTCCTGCACCTCTCTGATTCTTCTCTCTCCATCTCCCCTCTCTACCATTTACCCAATCTATCACAATTTTGGTTTCAATCGAGCTGTTGTTTACATTGTTTCAATCTACAAATGCCATTTATTGCTGAGATAAGTAGTATATTACGATCACATCTTAACACAATGTGGGTTGTTCTTGGGGTTAATAGTTACCTCTGTTTCATGAAGAATATATTTTTCTTGGGGAGTGCTGCATGTCTCAAAAGGTCTTACATCTGTGTGGATCAGCTTTGGCAGAGAAGAATCCAGCCTCCATAATGATGAGGGATGAAGGGGAAATGAGTTGTCTTGCTACTGTCATTTTGGGGCAGGTGGAAGAAGGAAGCTAATGTTCCTACAGTTGAGAATGTGGATTTTTAGTTAATTGCTGTATTTTCAGTCCCACATGTAACTCTATCCCTTTGCTGTGTCTTCTTCTGCTCTGTTTGTCTTGTTGGGTTAACATGTTTAAAAAATTCCTTTACTGGAATTTCACTGGGGTTTGGCAAGGAAAGGCAGAAAACCATGGAGGATAATACATCTCAGCCAACTACTTTTCACAAACCATCTTTATCAGTCAAGGGCCCTTAAATTCCAGCTAAATAGACTGTGCTGACTTTAAGGAGTGGAATGTTATTACTCTCCTTTCCAACTAGACGCTGAGCTGAGTACTATCTTGCTCTGTACAGGAATTGCACTTACTGAGTTTAGTTTCTAATTCTTGCACTTAGGTCATCTGTTGCTTGTTGTGGGCTTATTTTAATGGATGGAAAGAAATAGGCCAACTCAGAAACAGCTCAAAATGTAGGTGCCGGGAAGTGAGATGATGAAAGGCATGAACATGATTAAATGTTCAAATTCCTGTTGAGTGCTAAATAGAGATTTTTTGACATTGGGTCCTTTAATCAAGATTGAAAAAATTTTGCTGAAGTGAATATGTATCTTAGTGATTAGGAAGTAGGATAGCATTTGAAATGCAATTGTGGAAGCAGTGAAATATATCCAAGAATCCACAAAGCAGCCACTTGTCTATTATTACCCATAATGGACTCCAATATAAAGAATTTTGTTGAAATTCTTTGGATATCTGTGATTTCTAAATCTATTTATGACAGCTAATGACATTCCTTGGTCATTATTGGGAATATTCCTAGTCTTCCACAGGGGGAAGAGAGATTCTTAAGGATGCCTTGATGTATAATTAGGTGGGAATGCAGTTATATTTCTCTTTGAAGGTTTTGAGGATAATCCTCTAGCTTGCTAACTGACCTTATTTTAAAGCTATTATGCTCATGGAAATCAGTGGAGCTTTTATGATTTCATGTGCGTATGGAAAAAGCAATAAGTGGGAAAATATTCCATTAGATTTGTACAGCATTTTTGGAATGCCTGATTAGGTGGAAAAAAATAATAACATTACTGAGTGGCTACCATATGGCAGACATTATGTTAAGAATTTTAAAGGCATTATCATTATTCAAATCGTTGAAATAACCACATTAGGTAGATACTATAATTATATACATTTTATAGATAAGAAAACTGGGATCATGAAAATGGTAAGTTGTGACCCCATATTCTGAAGCTAGGTATTTCAGTTAGGATATATAGTGGATAATAGCAGTGGTCTACCAGATCCTCTAGGATCTGATTTTACACGTGTGTGTGTGTGTGTGTGTGTGTGTGTGTGTGCATGTGTGCCTGTGTGTGTAGACTTCTGTGTGCATTTGCTTCCAACAGTTACCACCTCCAGTTTTTTTTTTTGTTTAAGAATTGTACCCAGGACATTGGAACTCTCTTTTTCTGGGACAGCCTTTAGTCAACGACTGTCAAGTGTGAGACCATGAAAGCATCCCTTTCTTACCTCAAACTGGGACAACGTGGAGACGCTGAGATAACTATCTTTGCTTTGGAGTGTTCCCTCTGTGGTTGTAGCTCCTACCTGTGGGACTCTGCCTGAGATTTCTCCCTCCCTGAGTTTCGTCACTATTCTCACCTCTTCTAACTTACTTCCCCACCCTCCCTTACTGTTTTTTTGGGGGGCCCATTTCCTTAATAAGTTACTTATACAGGAATCCTTATTTTGGGATATGCTCCTAGGAAACTTGATGTAGAACAGAATAATTTTTTTTTAACGAAACTAGATGTGAGACCTACCCCCATTCACCAGCTACTATGCAATGAGGCTGGGATAGAATAGACATATAGGAAGAGAAGACAGCCTCAATGCCCACTGTCCTAACTCTAACTTGGAACAACCACACTACACATACCCTGAGAGATTGAAACATGCTGGCCCTGGTCCTTAAGACTGCACATGACCTAGATTCAGCCTATTGTTTAACTTCATGTCCTGTCGTTCCTCTCCTCACTTTTCCAGGGACATGACCTTCCTTTAGTTCCTTGAACACACCAAGCTCGTTACTGCCTCAGGGGCTTTGTACTTACTCTTCCCATTCTTATCATTTAGGTCTCAGTTCAAATGACACAGTCATAGAAAATCTCACCTGACCTCCATCTAAAGTTACATCTAACTCTCATATCATTTAAAAATCACCATATTCTATTTTCTGTCTAGCATTTATTGTCACATGAAATTATCTCACTGATTTGTTTATTTGCTTATTGTCTGTTCTCCTGCACTGAAATGTTACTTGCCTGAGGTCAGAGACTGGGTCTGTGTTGGTCACGGCTATATCCCCAGTGCTTCTTAGTTCAGTGCTTGTCTCACATTGTGATCAATATACATATGCATGACGATGAATATATTGCCTCCATGGAAAGGGTAAAGAAAGATCCTTTTCCTTCTATGCTTGTCTGCTCTCTTTGTTCTCCATTTTGTTGTTTGTCAAGTATATCAGATGAATAGAAATGGAAATAGAAATCTATGATCTCTCTGGAACACATAGCAAGGAGTGACATGTTACAGGATACAGACAACCCAGATGGCCATCTGGTGTGTTAATGATGTTTGATTTGTGTTCAAAGCAAGTTTATGTTGCCCTTTCTGAGGCTTGGTTCTAAAATTTCTGACTCAAAATTTTTCTGCTGACCTGGGAAACTCTTCTTCCTTTCTCTTTCCCCTAATGGTATTTAAAAAAAAATTGACTCCATTGTTCTGTAGAACATAAAGACTAACTCCTATTCCCTGTATCCTCACTCTGTCTCTGCCCCGTCTCAGGAGAGGTTTTAATATTTTAATATTCAAGTAGATATTTTGGTTTGAAAGTGACAAATCTCCACTTGGACGCTTGAACTGCCTAAAATGGACAAATAACTGGTTGTTGATCATAGTTCATAGTTTTCAAGAGAAATTATGTCACTTGCATCAGGAGTGCTTGGGCACCTAACCATGTGTGGAAAAAGGAAAAATACTGCTAATCCCCTGCTAAGCAGGGGATTGCTAACCCCCTGCTTCATTAATGCATTTTAAAATGAACTAGGCATGGTACTTCATGCTTGTAAACCCAGTACTTTGGAAGGCCAAGAAGGGTGGATCACTTGAGGCCAGAAGTTTGAGACCAGCCTGGGCACATGGTGAAACCCCATCTCTATAAAAAATAGAAAAAAATGAGCCAGGTGTGGTTGCATGTGCTTGTAGTCCCAGCTACTCAGGAGGCTGAGGTGAGAGGACCACCTGAAGCTGAGGAGGTTGAAGTTGCAGTGAGCTGTGATTGAGCCACTGTATTCCTGCCTGGGTGACAGAGTGAGACGCTGTTTTAAAGAAAAGGGAAAAAAAAAGAGTAACAGCAAACTTAAACCAATTCTTGGCTTGGACCTGCAGGACTCTGTGCACATATATCTGGCATTTCACAATAACCAGTTACTTTCTTTCTACTTACCAATGTCATTGTTTCACTGTTGATGTGTTTATGTCATGCGATCCTTTCTTCTAGGAACTTTGGAAAGGTCTAACTTGAAGCCTAGATAGTCATGGGTCAATAAGGGTACAGAACAATCTAAAGAAGGGGCCAAGTTATAAGACCTTGACTTTAAATAGAGAGGAAGGAAAGAGGAAGTTGAGTAATAAACACAGGTAATCCAAATCAAGTTGTCAAGCCAATGATGGGAACACAAGGAAACAGAGCTTGTTGTTTAGCTGAGACTGGAACATGGCAAGAAAGGAATGAGAGCCCCACTTGTCTAAATCAAGATAAATAAAACAGCAATAAAAGGAAAATGTATATTTGAGGACTTTGAAAAATGGGTGTGGCCACTCCTATTCAACATAGTGTTGGAAATCCTAGCCAGAGCAATCAGGCAAGAGAAACAAATAAAGGGCATCCGCATAGGAAGAGAAGTTAAACTATCCCTGTTTTCAGACAACACGATCCTATATCTAGAAAACCCCGTAGTGTCAGCCCCAAACCTCCTTCAGCTGATAAACAACTTCAGCAAAATTTCAGGATACAAAATCAATGTTAAAAAAATTAGCATTCCTACACCAACAACAGCCCAAATCAGGAAGACAATGCTATTCACAATCGCCACAATAAGAATAAAATACCTAGGAATAAAGCTAGCCAGGAAAGTGAAGAACTCTACAATGAGAGTTACAAAACATTGCTCAAAGAAATCAGAGAAGACACAAACAAAAGGAAAACATCCAATGCTCAGAGAGGAAGAATCAATATCATTAAGATGGCTATAATGCCCAAAACAATTTATGGATTCAATGCTATTCCTGTCAAACTACCAATAACATTTTTCACAGAACTAGAAAAAGCTATTTTTATATTCATATGGAACTGAAAAAGAGCCTGAATAGCCAAGGTAATCCTAACCAAAAAGAACAAAACTAGAGGCATCACGACATCTTACTTCAAACTATATGACAGAGCTACAGTAACCAAAACAACATGGTACTGCTACAAAAACAGACACATAGACCAGTGAAACAGAATAGAGAGCCCAGAAATAAGCTCACACACCTATGACCATTTGATCTTTAACAAAGGTGTCAAAAAAAGGCAACAGGGAAACAATTCTTTATTCAGTAAATGGTGCTGTGATAACTGCTAGCCATAGGCAGAAGATTGAAACTAGACCCCTTCCTTACACCATATACAAAAATCAACTCAAGATAGATTAGAGACTTAAGTGTAAAACCCCCAACTACCAAAACCCTGGAAGACAACGTAGGCAATACCATCCGGAACATAGAAATAGGCAAAGATTTCATGACAAAGACATAAAAAGCAATTGCAACAAAAGCAAAAATTGACAAATTGGATCTAACTAAACTTAAGAGCTTCTGAACGGCAAAAGAAACTATCAACAGAGTAAACAAACAATCTACAGAATGGGAGAAAATGTTTGCAAAGTATGCATATGACAAAGGTCTAATATCCACCATCTATAAGGAACTTAAGCTTATAAGAGAAAAACAAACCACCCCATTAAAAAGTAGGTAAAGGGCTGGGCATGGTAGCTCACACCTGTAATCCCAATACTTTGGTAGGCTGAGACGAGTGGAACACCTGAGGTCAGGAGTTCAAGACCAGCCTGCCTGGCCAACATGGTGAAACTTGTCTCTACTAAAAATCCAAAAATATTAGCTGGTTGTGGTGGTGGGCACCTGTAATCCCAGCTACTTGGGAGGCTGAGGTGGGAGAATGTAGGGAACAGGAGTAGCACACCCCCTCTGGGGGGATCAGCAGCAAGGCTGCTGTGAACTTTGGTTGAACTTCAGAGAAGTGAAACCATAATAGGAGGATGTATATGTCTTAGAGAACAGAGACGAGTCTAGAGAGATAACCAGCTTTTGCTGACCTTGGTGCAAGTTAGTTGTTAGCTGAAGTATGTTAACTGAAGTATGAGAATTATAACCACAGGCTGTTCTAAGTAACTGTACCCTCCCTCTGCTATGTGCTCTGTGAACAAATAAAATAAAGTACACTGAGACAGGTTGGGGCCGAAGAGACTGACATCCTCACCTCTTGAACCGCCTGGCCCAGCTTTCTCCATGTCTGTGTCAGTATATTTGTTTTTTCTTATCCCCCACTATTCCATCTTAGGTCTTTGAACCCCTGTGCAGCATGGGATGTGGCACAGGAGAATTGCTTGAACCTGGGAGGCAGAGGTTGCAGTGAGCTGAGACTGGCCATTGCACTCTAGCCCAGGCACCAAGAACAAAACTCATCTCCAAAAAAAAAAAAAAAAAGTGGGCAAATGACATGAACAGACACTTTTCAAAAGAAGACATATGTGTAGCCAATAAGCATATGAAAAAGAGTTCAACATCACTGCTCATTAGAGATATGCAAATCAAAACTACAAAGAGATACCATCTCACACCAGTCAGAATGGCTACTATTAAAATTATTAAAATGACAAAAAATAATAGATGCTGACAAGGTTGTGGAGAAAAGAGAACACTTATACATTGTTGGTGGGAGTGTAAATTACTTTAACCATTATGGAAAGCAGTAAGGCAATTCCTCAAAGAGCTAATAGCAGAACTACCATTTGATCCAGCAATCCCATTACTGAGTATATACCCAGAGGAGTATAAATTATTCTATCATAAAGACACATGCATGTGAATATTCATTGCAGCACTATTCACAATAGCAAAGGCATGGAATCAACCTAAATGCCTATCAATGACAGATTGAATAAAGACAATGTGGTATATATACACCATGGAATACTGTGTAGCCGTAAAAAAGAATGAGTTCTTGCCTTTTGCCAGAACATGGATGGAGCTAGAGGCTATTATCTTTAGCAAATTAACACAGGAACAGAAAACCAAATACTGCATGTTCTCACTTGCAAGAGGGAGCTAAATGATAAGAACTTATAAACACAATGAAGGAAACAACAGACACTGGTGTCTGCTTGAGGGTGGAGGTTGTGAGGAAGGAGAGGAGCAGAAAAGGTAACTATTAAGCAGTGGGCTTAATACCTAGGGATAAAATAATCTGTACCACAACTCCCCATGACACGAGTTCTCCTTTGTAACAAACCTTTACATGTACCCCTGAACCTAAAACTTAAAAAAAAGAAAAGAAAAATGGATGGCACATCATGCTTTTGATTCATTGATTTATATAACCATACATTCATTCATGTATCAGCTATGTTTTGAGCCTCTACCTTATTTCACTTGGTCTAATGACCCTTGTTGCTGTGTAAAACAATTTGTATTTAGTTCATCTACTTTCTCTAAAAGGTACCGTTTTGCAATCTGTAAGGTTTCTGTAACAGACAGTCTCCTTAGCTTTCTAATTTCTCTTTGCTGGTTTTTGATATTTTCAACACTCGGGGAGTAGAAGTAGAAGTGATAGTGAAGAAAGAGAGGATGTGGAGAATTTGTGGCTACAATGTAGTTGGGGTATGAATGGACTGGTCATTGGACAGCACGTTGGGGAGGGGGAAGTATCTCTGTTGATTAAGAACTCAAGTGAGCCTTGGACACGCTAGGTTTATGTCCTGAGAGCTTCTCGGTATACAGTTAGCAGCATTTTCTCTTTGATTGGGAGGTCCGGCCAAAGGCAAGGTTGCTTCGAGTCTTTGGTGCCTTTTGCTTAGTATTTCCTCCCATTCTCCACCTGTTAGGTATACATTAGAATTGTATTTCTTGGATTTTATGTAGTTGCAAGGGCCACATGACTAATTTTGTTCAACGAGCTGAGAGGAAAAGTGACCTGTGTCTCTTCTGGGCTGAAACATTTAATTGCAGGTGAGAGATCTTCCAGAACACTCTTTTTCTCTCCTCCATTGGCAACGGGCAACATTGGAATTGGCAGTTGCCCTGTTAGCCTGGATCCTGTGGTGAGAAGATCTGAGGAACAGAACCTCCCCTATCTGATCTGTGACACACAGAGAATGTGAATCAATAACTTTGTTGTAACTAGCTACTAAAATTTTGAGATTGTACCATTCAGGATATAGGCATAGACAAAGATTTCATGACTAAAATACCAAAAGCAATTGCAACAAAAGGCAAAATTGACAAATGGGATCTAACGAAACTAAACAGCTTCTTCACAGAAAAAGAATCTATCATCAGAGTGAACAGGCAACGTACAGAATGGGAGAAAATTTTTTCAATCTATCCATCTGACAAAGGGCTAATATCCAAAATCTATAAGGAACTTAAACAAATTTACATGAAAATAGCAAACAACCTCATCAAAAACTGGGTGAAGGATATGAACAGACACTTCTCAAAAGAAGGTATTTATGTGGCCAACAAACATATGAAAAAAGCTCACCGTCACTGGTCATTAGAGAAATGCAAATCAAAAGCACATTGAGATACCATCTCACACCAGTTAGGATGGTGATCATTAAAAAGTTAGGAAACAACAGATGCTAGAGAGGATGTGGAAAAATAAGAATGCTTATAGACTGTTGGTGGGAGTGAAAATTAGTTCAACCATTGTGGAAGACAGTGTGGTGATTCCTCAAGGACCTAGAACCAGAAATACCATTTGACCCAGCAATCCCATTATTGGGTATATACCCAAAGGATTATAAATCATTGTACTATTAAGACACATGCACATGTATGCTTATTGTAGGACTATAGGACTATTCACAATAGCAAAGACTTAGAACCAACCAAATGCCCATCAATGATAGACTGGATAAAGAAAATGTGGCACATATATACCATGG
>PVKP010016353.1:5784-17811 GCA_004027715.1 Plecturocebus donacophilus
ACATGGTGAAAACCCATCTCTACTAAAAATACAAAAAATTAGCTGGTGTGGTGGTGGGCGCCTGTAATCCCAGCTATTCAGGAAGCTGAGGCAGGAGAATCATTTGAACCTGGGCAGCAGAGGTTGCAGTGAGTCGACGTCAAGCCATTGCACACCAGCCTGGGCAATAGAGCAAAACTCTGTCTCCAAAAAAAAAAAAGTAATGTGTGTGTTTTTGTTTCTCAGGTAAAACATGGCTGAAAGCTCATGTAGTAAGTGGAAAAGAAAGATGTGTGCTGAAAAGAGAAAAAAGAATGCCCCAAAGGAGCTCAGCAGGCTTAAAAGTATTCTCAGACTAGACGGTGGTATTTTAATGAAAGATGTTCAAGAGACAGCAACTGTGGTGGTACCCAAACCCAAACACTGCCAAGAGAAAATGTAATGTGAGGTAAAAGATGAAAAAGATAACATGAAAATGGAGACTGATATTAAGAGAAACAAAAAGAGTCTTCTAGACCATCATGGACAGTACCCAATATGGAGGAACCAAAAGCAAAGAGAAAAGCTGAAGGCAAAGCAAGAGAAAAGAAAGGGGAAAAGAAAAGCAAAAACAGTGAAGGTGGCCAAGGGTTTGGCCTGGTAGACTCTTAAAACCTTGGAAAATGCCACATGGGATAGACGATGGATTAGAATGTACACACATGTATACTTTGATTTCAACTCCCACTAAATGAAAACTATTCGTTTTCCTATTTTAACTTGGCCTTTTTTCTTCAATTCAAACCCAGCATAACTCAAGTTTGTTTTGGGAATTTGAATAAAATACTATTTTTATACAAAAAAAAAAAGAGAGATAGAGTATTGCTATGCTATGTTGCTAGGGCTAGACACGAACTACTAGGCTCAAGCGATCCTTCTGCCTCAGCCTCCTGAGTAGAGTAGCTGGGACTACAGGCATGTGCTACCATGCCTATCTGAAAATGGATTTTCACGTCAGGGTGGCATGGTATGAGAAATCCAAGAGCAGAGTCCTCTAAAGCTTTGCTACTCAAAATGTGGTCTGTGGACCAGCAGCATGGACACCCCTGGGGAGTGTGCAAAAATGAGGACCTCAGGCCTCATCAGACCAGTTAAATAAGAATCTGCAGATCCTAAATTGATTTGCATGCACTTTGGAGATTAAACATGCTACTATATAGTGGGGGGCCCAGAGTAGTGCTTCCTTTCCTAGGTCTAAGGTCATTACTGCACCCCTATGACAGGGTGCAAAGCAGGACAGGCAGAGTGCAGGCTGGATTTCAGATCCCTTTCTCCTTTTGAGTATCATTATGTAAAATGCAGTTGTAGGGGAAGGCTCTGGTAAGGGTCATAAATGTTTGATTTTTTTTTTTTTTTTTTTTTTTTTTGAGACAGAGTCTTGTTCTGTCACCCAGGCTGGAGTGCAGCATCACCATCTCGGCTCACTGCAGCCTCTGTCTCCCGAGTTCAAGCGATCAAGCAACCCTACTCTTGGATTTCTCAAGTCATGCCACTTTGACATGAAAACCCATTTTCAGCTAGGTATGGTGGTACATGCCTATAGTCCAGCTACTCAGGAGGTTGAGGCAGAAGGATTGCTTGAATCTAGTAGTTCGCGTCCAGCCTGAGCAATATAGCAATACTCTATCTCTTACACACACACACACACACACACACACCATTCTAGTTCAGCTACCCAGGATTCATGAAGCTTCATGGCTACTGTATGGAAATGGAGCAGCAAGAAATGGCAGGCACACATATTGCATATATCTCCTCTGCTCACACACATACTCTATCAAGCTGGCCTCGAACTCCTGTCTCAGCCTTCTGAGTATCTGGGACCACAGGTGCACAATACTATGCCCAGTTTCTCTCACTTTTTGATACGTGTACATTCTACCAACATGCTTTTTTTTTTTTTTAAGATGGGATTTCACCATGTTGGTCAGGCTAGTCTTGAACTCCCGACCTCAGGTGATCCGCCTGTCTTGGCCTCCAAAGTGCTTGGATTACAGGCATGAGCCACCACGCCTGGCCTCTACCCACATGCTTTATCCTTGGCCTACTGATGAGTAGGTGAGTAGGGAGGGACTGAAAGGAAAATGAATTACAGGTTCGTTGTCTTTCCCTTTCCTACTATGTTATTATGTTCAGCATAAGCTGTTGGCTAATACCAGGAAGAAACATGAACAAAAAAGGATATCATGGGATTCTGTGGTCGTGGAAGTTTCTTTTCTTTTCTTTTCTTTTTTTTTTTTTTGAGACGGAGTCCAGGCTGGAGTGCAGTGGCCCCAATCTCAGCTCACTGCAACCTCCGCCTCCCAGGTTCAAGCTATTTTTCCTGCCTCAGCCTCCTGAGTAGCTGGGATTACAGGTGGCCACCACCACGCCTGGATAATTTTTGTATTTTTAGTAGAGATGGGGTTTTGCCATGTTGGCCAGTCTGGTCTTTAACTCCTGACCTCAGGTGATCTGTCCACCTCAGCCTCTCAAAATGCTGGGATTACAGGCATGAGCCACTGCACCCAGCCCAGAAGTTTCTTAGAATGTCATTACCTTCTTTGTTCCTTCAAAGCAAGATCTGATTGCCCAGTGGAAAGCATGGCCTTTCTGTGATCACTGAGGCTCTGCACACTTCTTTTGTACTCACTTTGAGCTTTACTGAACTCCCACATGTGGGTTTACTGGAATCTTGTGCTCATGAGGCATCATGGCTACTGTATGGAAATGGAAGAGCAAGAAATGTCAGGCACACATATTGCATGTATCTCCTCTGCTCACACATATACTCTATTGTTCCATTGGACTTCACTTAAAAAATACAAGCTTAAAGATAAAATTAAGAATTTCAAGATGGCAACAATAGAGCCTAAAACCAAGCATGGAGCCTTTTGTGACTGCACAGGTCATTTGCACATGAATTCCACTTTGATAGCCACAACAGAGGCAAGAAGACCAATATAGAGGGCACTATAATAATCAAGGTGAAAAAAGAT
This sequence comes from Plecturocebus donacophilus, assembly GCA_004027715.1. Lineage (NCBI taxonomy): Eukaryota > Metazoa > Chordata > Mammalia > Primates > Pitheciidae > Plecturocebus > Plecturocebus donacophilus. The sequence goes on from PVKP010016353.1 coordinate 8,781, forward strand.
GGTGGCTAAGACTGTTATCTGTTGACATTGGCAAGGGCAAATTCAGTGGAGTGATGGAAGCAAAGGTGAGAATGTCAAGCAGTCTGGATTGTAGTTGCGCAATCTCAGCTCACAGCAATTTCCACCTCCCACCTGGGTGGGAGTGATTCTCCTGCCTCAGCCTCCTGAGCAGCTGGGACTACAGGTGCACACCACCAAGCCCAGCTAATTTTTTTTGTTTGTTTTGTATTTTTAGTAGAGACAGGGTTTCACTGTGTTAGCCAGGATGGTCTTGATCTCCCAACCTCATGATCCACCCACCTCAGCCTCCCAAAGTGCTGGGATTACAGGCATGAGCCACCGTGCCTCGTGACAACTCTTTCAAGAAATGTGGCCATAAAAAAAGAATGAGGGATAACTTGGTAGATAGAAGGGAACTTGAAGGCAAGGGATATTATAATTTTTATGTAAAAAGATTTGGGACATTTAAAAGTGGGAGAAGCCAGAAGAGAGGGAGAAGTAGAAAATAAAGGAAAAAAAAGAGATAATCTGTATGCGTAGGCTTTTAGAAGGTCAGTTAAGCTCTACTGCAAGGGCAAGGATCTTTGTTTTGCTCACTGTTTTGTGCTGATAATATCACATTAGTTTTCTAGGGCTTTCATAACTAAGTATCACAAACTGGGTGGCTCAAAACAACAGAAATTTGTTGTCTCACAGTCCTGGAGGCTAGAAGTCTGAAATCAAAGTTGGCAGAGCCATGCTTCCTCTGAAACCTTTCTTGCCTCTTCTCAGCTTCTAGTGGTATTCAGGCAATCTATGACATTCCTTGGCTTGTAGCTGCATAACCCCAACCTCTACCTTTATCATCACATGTTCTCTCCGTATCTGCTTAGAAAGACAGCAATGATATTGGATTAAGACTCACTCTACTCCATCATCTCATTTTAACTCGTTATATCTGCAATGATCCTATTTCCATTCTGTGGTACTAGGGATTAAGACTTCAACATATCTTTTTTGGGAAGACATAATTCAACCAAGTAAATTCTGTATTTGTTGAATAAATAAATGTGATTCAGAACACTGGGGGAGAAATTTGCCTTACCCCTCAGGGCACCATTCTATTGTAGTGAGAGGAATGAAAAACAGTGGATACACAACGAAAGCTGGGATAAGGAAATTATGTCATCTGACAACATCAAAATTCTCCATGAAGAGGGAGGTAAAATCATATTTTTAGGTGAGGAAAGAATTGAGATAGGAGAGGAAGGAGTGAAGAAATGTGGAGGAGAAAGGAAGTCTAAAGAAAGAACACTGACAAAGGAAATAAGAATTGCCTTGTAGCATTTAGAGCCTGGTTGAGTTGCAGACCATAAATTTATGGTGGTATAAATCTGTGCTGCCATGTGATTTCTGCAGCAAGGCTCAGTAATACTGCCATGTTACTGGGAAAGGCAATTGGTTGAATCAATTCATAGTTGGGGTTTTTCCAGGTAGTGTTATAGACCAGTGGGTTCTTCTTGCCCATCTCACAGAAAAGCCAATACACTGAGATAGCAGTGTTGCAGTAGAGTTTAATTATAGCAAGGCAACTAATGGAAGGATGGGAGATATTTCTCAAATCTGCCTCCCCAAGAACTCAGAGGTTAGGGTTCTGAAGGATAATTTGGTGGGCTGGATCTAGGGAACAAATGCTGCTGATTGGTTAGGGATGAAATCATAGGGAAGTTGAAACTGTCCTTGTGCACTGAATCAGTTTCTGCATGGGGGTGTTGGAGAGTCACAGGACCCATAGTGTCAGTTCTGTGGCATGGGTCACAGGTACAGCTAGCATCTGCAGGATGCAGAAGTCTGAAAAATATCTCAAACATCAGTCTTAGATTTTACAATAGTAATGTTATTTATAGGAGCAATTAGGGTTACACATCTTGTGGCCTTCAGCTATATAACTCCTGAACAGTAAGCAATATAGAAAAGCAAGCTAGGGAACAATGGCTTGTTATCGTGAAGATGTGTCTACATCTTCATAGAATCCATGCCACTCCCATAATTCTTACCTTGTTCATTAGCTTTAGGGAGGCAGTTTTGGTTCCTGAACAATAAGGGGTTTAGTTTTAAGATGGAAGTGCTTTCATCCTTGCTTTAAACTATAAACTAAATTCTTCCCATGATTAGCTTGAACCATGCCCAGGAATGAGCAAGAGTAGGTAGACCTTGTGAGGTTAGAAGCAAGATAGAGTCAGTTACGTTAGATTTCTCTCATTGTTATAATTTTTGCAAAAGTGGTTTCAGTAGTTGTCCAGGAAAGAAGGCAGGGCAAGGAAGTTGGGAATACTGCATGAGAGGGTCACTGATAAACCTTGAAATTGGGCTGGATAAGAAGCGAAGTTAAAAATAAGTAGGATTTGATATGAAATGCAGAGGTCCTTAACTTTTCATGCCATATACCACTTTGGCAGTCTGGTGAAGCCTATTGACCCCTTCTCAAAAAATATTTTTAAATGCATAAAAGATGCTCTTCAATTTACAATGAGGTTATGTTCAAATAAACCCCACTGACAATATTGTAAAGTTGAAAATATTGTAAGTTGAAAATGCATTTAATATAACCAACCTATTGAACATCGTTTGCCTAGTCTACCTTAAAAGTGCTTAGAACACTTACTTTATCTTTTAACTAGGCAATAAAATCTAACACAAAGTTAAAGGTTGAATATCTCATATGTTTTATTAAATACTTCAGTAAAATGAAAATCAGAATGGTTGAATGAGTATTTGATATACAGTTTCTACTCAAAATGTATTGCTTTCACTCCATTGTAAAGATAAAAAATTATAAGTTGAACCATTATAAATTGGAGACCATCTGTATAAGATAAATGAAACTGTTTACATTAAAATACAACTATCAAAATATTTAAACAAACTAAAAGTGTCCTATAGTAATATATGTGCTTCTTTGCATTAAATTATAAATCTGTGACAGGCTTAAAGGGTATCATAATTTCTAGGTAGAAATAACGTAGGTATTTATACATTTGTATCTGATCTGAACTGTAAGATACATAAAAATAGCTGTGGGTCTCAATTCCTGTGGGAATGTAGGAACCTAACTCTGGAGGGCAAGTGGGAACCTTACTCCAATTTGCAATAATTGCCTTTCTAATTTCATGGACATTAGATGCCTTGTGGATGTGAGAGGCAAACACCATATCCACATCCTGTTCTATCCCAAGCTTCAGATCCTGGATGTCTTTTTCTGACATGGCAAGCAGATCCACAGCCACCCAGGAAGGTCTACACCCTTTTTGCTGCCCAAGGAGCCACCATTTTCCACTGCTATTACCAGAAGGTCAGTACCTTTCTGCTCTGCCTGCAGAAAAATAAATTATTATATCTGTAGATCTTGCTGCCCACTTCCACTACCTTGCAAATGTTCTTGTAGTCCAGCCATAGGAAGTTCTCATCATAGTTTTCCATGTAGGCATTATCCAGCCTGATCTGAAGGTAGCTCCCTTCTTCAGCTCCACCTCCATGGGGGCATTGCCATGCGTGAGCCTGGTTCAGATATCAGGCCCATTAGTGTCCACAGTCACAGCAACTGGCCGCTAAAGACTGGGGTCAGAAGCAAAGCTTTCTATAGTTGTACACACGTTCTTGTTGGCCTCTGTGTGGTACTCATGAGTTCAGACAAATCATATTAATTCCAGACTTAATCATCAACATTTCCACCAATCAGGAAGCTGGGCCGATAGCACAGATGATGGCAGTGTTCTGGGCTGTGGGGGTGGCCAGTCAATGTTCAGGCAGCACACATGCTCCAGCAGTGTGTCAGCCACGACCATGAACAGCTGCTGAGTCTGAAATGAAGGCTATCCTGGCTTCACTATGGGGCTTCCACTTGGCTTCTGAGGTCTTCTGGCATTTTCTGGCTCAGACTACTTGCAAATGCAGAGAGGTCAGGAGCCGAAGGACGTTCACTCCTGTCTGTTACATATGTTTTATTTCCAGAATGTCTATTTGATTGTTTTCATGTCATCCAAATTATTTTTGATGGTCTTTTATTTCTTTATCATATACCAATGTATTTCTTTATTTCTTTAAACATTTTAACATGTTTATTTTATAATTTTTATTTAAAATTTCTGTATCTGAAGTCCTTGTGAGTCTGGTCTTGAGGTTTGAAGATTTTGCTAATTCTTTTTCATGCTGGCTCAATTCCTTGTGTGTTTTAGATTTTTTTAAAAAACTTTTAAATGTTTTTAAGTTGATGTATAATTGCACATATTCATGGGGTACACAGTGATATTTCAATATATATCATGTATAGTCATCATATCAGAGCAATTAACCACCATCTCAAACATTTATCATATTTTTGAGTTAGGAACATTCAATATCCTACTTCAAGTTATCTGAAACTATATATTATTGTTAACTATAGTCATCCCACAGTGGTGTAGAACACTAGAACTTATTCCTCCTATCTAGCTATAATTTTATATCCTTTAACAAATCTCTCCCTATCTTCCTATCTCCCATACCATTCCAAACCTCTAGTATCCTTTGTTCTACATTTTACTTCTATGAGATCAACTTTTTTTTTAGCTCCCACATGAGTGAAAACATGCGGTGTTTAACTTTGTGTTCCTGGCTTATTTCACTTAACGTAGTGGCTTCTAGTTCCATTCATGTTGCTGTAAATGACATGATGTCATTCTTTTTTATGACTGAATAGTAGCCCATTGTATATATATATACACCACATTTTCCTTTTTTTTTTTTTTTTTTTTGAGACAAGATCTTGCTCTGTTGATCAGGTTGGTGTGCGGTGGTGCTATCATGGTTCACTGCACGGCTTATTGCAGCCGCAATCTCCTGGGTTCAAATGGTCCTCCCACCTCAGCCTCACAAGTAGCTGGGACTACAGGCACACACTACTGTACTTGGACAATTTTTTAAATTTTTTTGTAGAGATGGAATCTTGCTATGTTGCTCAGGCTGGTTTTGAATAACTGAGCTCAAGCAATTCTTCTGCTTCAGCTTACCAAAGTGCTGGGATTGCAAGTGTGAGCCACTGTGTCCAGCCCACATTTTCTTCTTTTTTTTTTAAATTTTATAAATTTCTTCGATCCCAACATGCAAGACACATTTTCTTTATTTATCTGTTGTTGCACACCTAGGTTGATTCCATATCTTAGCTATTGTGAATAGCGCTGCAATAAACATAAGGATGCAGATGTCTCTTTGAAAAAATAATAGCTGTGTTTTCTATTGCTGACAAACCCATAAATATTGCTAGTATACTGTGGTGTACAGTCTACATTTGTTATTGAAGGAAATGCTAAACTTCAGTTAGTGTTTAGTAAAAGTATACATATTTTCCCCTGTCCAAGTTCATAGACTTCCTGAATTTTATTCATGGCTCTCTACGGGATAGTGGAATCTCAGATAAAAAGGACTGGAGTGGAAGGAGAAAGTGGAGGAAGTCAAAGAACTGATAAACCAAATTGTTTGGACATTGACATGTGAATATTAGTCACTTATACTCAGGTAGAAGAGTGTGTAAAATGTCATGTTAGCTATTGTGGTTGAAACTCCAACATTCATTCTGTCCCCAAATGATTGGTCCACATCAATCATAGTAATGCCATTCTCCTTCATAATAAGTAGTTTAGTAATGGATATATGATCTAATACTAGTAAATCAGGTGTGGAATGTGGTCTGTCAGAAATTTCTGGAACCGAGTTCCTCATTCTCAAGAAGAAATAAAATAAGAGATAATCCCTCTTTTCCTCTGACTAATGTTGTGTCTAGATACGATGTCTGGAACTGCTGCTGCCAGTTTGTGACCATGAGAGAAGCCATCCTGAGGGCAAAACTTATAGACCTAGGGTGGTGGAGTGGAAAAATGGAACAAATCTGAGTTCCTAGTATAATAACTGTGCCATTAAATCAATTTACTTTCATTACCTCTTAGCTTCCTTTTATAAGAGCTAAGAAATTTGGCTGGGCGCAGTGGCTCATGCCCGTAATCCTAGCACTTTGGAAGGCTGAGGTGGGCAGATCACCTGAGGTCAGGAGTTCAAGACCAGCCTGGCCAACATGATAAAACCTTATCTCTACTAAAAGTACAGAACTGAAAGTAAAATAGTACAAAAATTAGCCAGGCGTGGTGACAGGTGCCTGTAATCATAGCCACTCAGGAGGCTGAGGCAGGAGAATTGCTTAAACCTGAAAACATGGGAGGCAGAGGTTGTGGTGAGATGAGATCACACCACTGAACTCCAGCCTGGGAGATGAGAGCAAGACTCCATCTCCAGAAAAAGAAACAAAAAAAGAAAAGAAATGTAGGTATAGTTTAAGCCATTTGGAGTTTGATGTTATATTCAGGTAAAAGCATCTTAAGACAGAGGTGGCATGGTGTGATGACTCATTCATGCCTGTAATCCAAGCACTTTGGAGGCCAAGGCGGGTTGATTCCCGATCCTGAGGTCGGGAGTTCAAGACCAGGCTGACCAACATGGTGAAACCCCATCTTTATCTTAAAAAAAAAAAAAAAAAAAGAGATATGTATGGATGAAATGTTGACATATAAAAGGTATATTTTGGAAAGTTATTTTTACATTGAAGTCAGGCACAGTGGCATATTACTGTAGTCCCAGTTTTTTGGGAGCCTGAGACAGGATTGCTTGAGCCTGGGAGTTAGAAGCTACAGTGAGCTGTGATCAAGCCACTGCACTTCAACCTGGGAAATAGAGTGAGACCTTGTCTCTGAAAATATACTCATACACACACACACACACACACACACACACACACACACACAGAGAGAGAGAGAGAGAGAGAGAGAGAGACATATATATACTAAACACTCACACACACACATATATCTTGAATCATCCTTTGCCGGCATTAAATTCTCCAGCTTTCAGTTCTTTACTTTGCCAAGTACAGCGGCTTACATCTGTAATCCTGGCACTTTGGGAAGCTGAGTTGAGAGCATCACTTGAGCCCAGGAGTTTGAGATTAGCCTGGGTAACAGAGGGAGACCCTGTCTCTACAAGAAAAAATAAATAGTAGCCAGTTGCATGTAGTGGCATGCACCTGCTGGTTCCAGCTACTTGGGAGGCTGAGGTAGGAGGATCACTTGAGCCCAGGAGTTTGAAGCTGCAGTGAGCTATGATTGTACCACTGCATTCCAGCCTGGGTGATATAGAGAGACCCTGTCTCAAATAAATAAATAAATAAATAAATAAATAAATAAATAAATGGTTTAATCATCTGTTCTGTGAAAAATATTACAAAGAAGATAATGTCTAAATTCAGATTGGAACTCTTTTAAGCTGCCATATAAGTGTATTACGTTCTCTCATTTTTGTATAAGGCAAAAACAATGGAAATATTTCATTAATATGAATTTTTAAAAAATTATATGGATATCAGAGAATACAGTATGCAGAGTTTTAAACAGTTGGATTAAGAAACAAGGCATTATTTGAAAAAGGAGAAGAAAAATACTTATGGCTTCAGTTACTCAATATTCTGTTCTTAGAATTTTTTAATTGTTTGAAATCTTCATAATGAAAAGATGGGGCATAGGCCAGGCATGGTGGCTCATGCCTGTAATCCCAGCACTTTGGGAGGCTGAGGTAGGTGGATCACGAGTTGAGACCGAGACCATCTTGGCCAACATGGTGAAACTCCATCTCTACTAAAAATACAAAATTAGCCGGGTGTGGTGGTGGGTGCCTATAGTCCCAGCTACTTGGGAGGCTGAGGCAGGAGAATCGCTTGAACCCAGGAGGTGGAGGTTGCAGTGAGCTGAGATTGTGCCACTGTGCTCCAGCCTGGCCACAGATAGAGACTCCGTCTCAAAAAAAAAAAATGGGGATATATAGGTTGTTGGGTTAGGAGATCATGAAGTAATACCATAGAGCAGAAATGGTAACAGAGAGAAAATCAGAATATTAGATGTTTGATGTAATATGCTGATGTCCCACATATACCTTGTTAGTCAAATTGTTCTACCTGAGACAAAGGGAAGGGGTGAGAGATATGTATATAATTTTTAGCAAGATTGATTGATATCTGCCTTTATGTCTGTTTTTCTATCTATCTATCTATCTATCTATCTATCTATCTATCTATCTATCTCTAATGTGTTTTTGAGACTGGGTCTGACTCTTAAATCCAAGGGTTCAAGTGATTCCCCCTAACCTCAGCCTCCGGAGTAGCTGTGACTCAGGTATATGCCACCATACCCAGCTAATTTTTAAATTTTCTTATAAAGAGATGGTCTTGCTGTGTTGCCCAGGCTGGTCTCAAACTCCTGGGCTCAAGTCATCCCTGTGTCTTGGCCTCCCAAAGTGCTGGGATTATAGGTGTAAGTCTCCACTCCTTGTTGTGTTTTTTTTTTTTTTTTTTTTTTGAGATGGAATCTCACTCTGTTGCCCAGGCTGGAGTGCAGTGACACGATCTTGGCTTATTGCAACCTCTGCCTCCTGGGTTCAAGAGACTCTCCTGTCTCAGCCTCCTGAGTAGCTGGGATTACAGGTGTGCACTACCACATCCGGCTAATTTTTGCATTTTTAGTAGAGACGGGTTTTCACCATGTTAGCCAGGCTGGTCTGAAACTCCCGATCTCAGGTGATCCACCTGCCTCAGCCTCCCAAAGTGCTGGGATTACAGGAGTGAACCACTGAGCCTGGCCCGTGCTGTGTTTTAAAGTCATGAGAAACTGCTAAGGAATTTTACTTAGCTGTTTCTACAGATCACATATTTTTTAACTGAAGGGATCTGATAGACTTAACTTATTTGAACGTAGTGGCTTACAATATTGTGTTTACTGTTATGCACAGAAACACCCAACTTTATTAACAGTTATAGCTAATGCATGATGACAAGCACTATATTAAACATTTTATATGCATTCTTTCTTTCATTTCCTTTTTTTTTTTTTTTGAGATGGAGTCTTGCTCTGTTGCCCAGGCTGGAGTGCAGTGGCACAACCTCGGCTCACTGCAACCTCCACCTCCTGAGTTCGAGCAA
>PVKP010016353.1:17911-48486 GCA_004027715.1 Plecturocebus donacophilus
TTTTTTTTTTTTTTTTTTTTGAGATGGCATCTCACTTTGTCACCCATCCTGGAGTGCAGTGGCGCTATCTAGAGGCTCACTGCAATGTCCACCTCCCAGGTTCAAGTGATTACTCCTGCCTCAGCCTCCTGAGTAGCTGGGATTACAGGCATGTGCCACCATGCCTGGCTGTTTTTTGTCTTTTTAGATTTTTAGTAGAGACGGATTTTCACCATGTTGGCCAGGCTGGTCTCGAACTCCCGACCTCCTGTGATCTGCCTGCCTTGGTCTCACAGAATGTTGGGATTACAGGAGTGAGCCACTGTGCCTGGCCTGCATTATTTTACTTAACGCATGTAAAGTGTCCCTAAAGCATATTCTGAGTGGAATACCCTGAATTTAATCACAAAGAGAACATATGAGAGCACTGTAGAATCATGAAGACATTATACATCTAATAAGGACAGGTGGGCTATGTTTGTTGCAGTAGGAAACTGCACTGTTCTGTTACAGAACTAGCCAGAATATAAAATCAAATTGTGAAGAAACACAATATCTTTTGTTGGAAATTAAATCAGCATAAAAAACTCACAGATTAAAAAAAATTTTATTGTATAAATTTCAGACATGTACAAAAATAGAGAAAGAGTATAATAAACTCCTGAGTCCATCATCTAACATTAACAATTATCAACTTCAGGTTAATCCTGTTTCATCTATACCCTTCAACCACTTCGTTTTCTGTATTATTTTGAAGCAAATCTCAGACATCAAATCATTTCATCCATAAATAATTCAGTATGTATGTCTAAAAGATACAGCCTCTTTAACAACAAAGAGCCAAAAGCCATTATCACACCTAACAAAGTCCCAATTATTTTTTAATACGTGAAATACCCTGTGTTTAAACATATATCTCATAAATGTCATAGTTTTTTTCCCCAATATTGAATGAGAATCTAACTGGGATGCAAACACTGAGAATGTTGATATATCTTTTCAGTTTATTGATTTATAGGTTACTCATTCATCTCGTTTGGTTGGTTTCTTTCCTTGCAATTTATTTGTTATAGAAATCATTTGTGGGCTGGGCGCGGTGGCTGACGTCTGTAATCTCAGCACTTTGGGAGGTCAAGGCAGGCAGATCACTTGAGGTCAGGAGTTTGAGAACAGCCTGGCTAACATGGTGAAACCCGGTCTCTACCAAAAACACAAAAATTAGCCGGGCGTGGTAGCAGGCGCCTGTAATCCCAGCTACTCAGGAGGCTGAGACAGGAGAATTGCTTGAACCTGGGAGGTGGAGGTTGCAGTGAGCTGAGATTGTGCCACTGCACTCCAGCCTGGGCAACAGAGCAAGACTCCATCTCAAAAAAAAATAATAATAATTTGTAGAGTTTTTCATAGTCTGGATTTTGCTGATTGGATCTTTGTAATGTAGTTTAACATATTTCTCTATCATCTGAAGTTGGTAATTATATCCAGAGGCTTTATCAAATTCACATTCATTTTTGTTGTTTCAGACAGGAGTCTGAAATAGGCATGGCAAATTCTTTCTTCAGGGACATATAATATCTATCACCTCTTTTTTGGATGTTAGGAGTCATTGATATTTATTGCCTATATAAATTTATTTGTTAGAATGTTGCAAAATGATGATATTCTAATTGTGCCAATCTTTTTTCATTGCTATCTGGAATGTATCAATAAAGACAAACTTTTTATCACCTTTTATTTGCTTATGTCAGTACAGTTGGTATTGGAAAGTCCCTTTATCTGCAGTTCTGAAAATGATGATTAGCATCCTTTAACACTATCAAATTCAGTTTTTAAAAGTATCATTCTGAATTCATAGATTTCAAGATATTTTCTTTTTCTCTATTATAGTTCAATAATAGACAAATTTTCCATCTTTGGAAAGTAAGAGACTCTCCAAGTTGACCCCTGAGTTCTTTTAACACAACTCTAGCAGTCTTGCTACCCGCTATGGCAAGGTGCAACAAGCTCATCTTGTACATTTCTCGTCTCAGATCTGTTTCCTTTTAGTGGTAAGTAGTATTTAGAGGACACAATCTGGGCCCTAAGGCTAGGGTTCATAGATTTTGATGTGTGTGAATCATACTTGGAGTTTCTGTGTTTTCTTTCACAGTGGCTCCCATTTAACTAAGAGTGAAATCCTTTCAATGACCCATTAATCGCAGCACTTTGGGAGGCCAAGGTGGGCGGATCACAAGGCCAAGAAATCAAGACCATCCTGGGCAACACGGTGAAACCCTGTCTCTACTAAAAATTAGCTGGGCGTGGTAGCACATGCCTGTAGTCCCAGCTACTCAGGAAGCTGAGGAAGGAGAATCGCTTGTACCCACAAGGCGGAAGTTGCAGTTAGCCGGGATAGTGCCACTGCACTCCAGCCTGGCAACAGAGACTCGGTCTCAAAAAAAAAGACCCATGAAGCCCTACATAAGCTACATGCCTTGCCTCCTTTCTCACTATGCATGCTCATTCCTCTGGGCCCCTGCTATGGAAATGACCTTTTCCCAGATAAATGCATAGCTCAATCTCTCACCTAACAAACGGTGAGAGATTTAGATATCTAAATCTCTGCTTAATTAATCTCACCTTTTCATTGAAGCCTACTCTGTCAACTCCATTTACTTTAATTGCCTCTCAGATGAGAGAATCCCCATTTGAAACTGCAATATTTGGCAGCTTCCCAAACCTAATCCCAGTGTCTCATATCCTATTTTTTTCTCTGTCACTTCTCATTTTCTAACATACTTGATAATTTATTTATTATGTAACGTCCATCTCCTCTTCCTAAAATGTAAGCTCCACAAGAGCAGAGGTTTTTGTTTGGTTTACGACTGTATCTTTAGTGCCTGGGACAGTACATATACATGGTAGGAATTCAGGATATTTGTTTAAAGAACAAATGAATGCAAACCTTAGAATATTTCTGAATCATCACACACTTAGTCTACCAATATGGTTCAATCTCCTGAGGAACAGATTGAATTGAAAGCAAACAATATCCTTCAAGAAAGTGAGCTATATCAACATGTGGGGACAAGTCCATGAACTTCAAAACTATCCTGATATCTCTGGGCATGTGACCAAACCCTGAACAATATGTATCTCCATCTCTCTCTCTATCATCTATCATCTATCTAATCTATCTATCTATCTATCATCTATCTATCTATCTATCTATCTATCTATCTATCTATCTATCATCTTTTTTTTGAGACAGGGTCTTGCTGTGCCTAGGCTGGTCTTAAACTCCTGGGCTCAAGTGATCCTCCTGCCTTGGCCTCCCAAACTGTTGGGGTTACAGGCAAGCCACCATGCCTGGCCAGCAATGTTTGCATATTCTTTTTTCTTTTCCTTTTTTTTTTTTTTTTTTGAGACAGAGTTTCTCTCTGCTGCCCAGGCTGGAGTTCAGTGTTGCAATCTCGGCTCACTGCAAACTCTGTCTCCTAGGTTCAAGTGATTCTCCTGTCTCAGCCTCCTGAGTAGCTGGGATTACAGGTGACTGTCACCATGCACAGCTAATTTTTATATATTTAGTAAAGACAGGGTTTCACTATGTTGGCAAAGCTGGTCTCAATCTCCTGACCTCAGGTGATTTGTCTGGCTCAGCCACCCAAAGTGCTGGGATTACAGGTGTGTGCCACCAGGCCTGGCCACTTTTTTCTTTTTTTAAGGGCTAGTCAATGTACATTCTCTTTCAAAGAGAAATTTAACATAAACTCAGAATCTCCATCAGCAATGAAATTCAAGTCAGAATTAAGATGTATTCCAAAGATCACCACCTTACTATTGCTCTAGAGTAGTTTAATGCTTATGTTTTCATTGAAGCAATTAATCAATTATTAGCAACAATTCCCAAACTGTACTTTTTTTTATTTTTATTTTTTATTTTGAGACAGAGTCTCACTCTGTAGCCCAAGCTGGATGGAGTGCAGTGGCGTGATCTTGGCTCACAGCAAACTCTGCGCCCTGGGTACAAGCGACTCTCCTGCCTTACCCTCCCAAGTAGCATGAGCCACCATGCCTGGCTAATTTTTGTATTTTTAGTAGAGAATGGGGTTTTACCATGTTGGCCAGGCTGGTCTCAAACTCCTGACCTCGAGTGAACTGCCCGCCTTGGCCTCCTAAAGTGCTGGGATTACAGGCGTGAGCTACTGTGCCTGGCCCCAAGCTATACTTTTGTATAAAAGTAGTTGATTAAGATTATTTGGTATAAGGGTGGCCACTCACATCAATAATACCAGCTACTCAGGAGGCTGAGGCAGGAGGACCACTTGAGGCCAGGAGTTCAAGACCAGCTTGACAGAATGAGCTCTCATCTCATTGCTTAAAAAAAAAAAAAAATAGCGGCCCGGTGCGGTGGCTCACGCCTGTAAGCCCAGCACTTTGGGAGGCTGAGGCGGGTGGATCACAAGGTCAAGAGATCAAGACCATCTTGGCCAACATGGTGAAACACCATCTCCACTAAAAATACAAAAAAAATTAGCTGGGTGTGGTGGCACACGCCTGTAGTGCCAGCTACTTGGGAGGCTGAGGCAGGAGAATTGCTTGAACCCGGGAGGCGGAGGTTGTAGAGAGCTGAGGTCGCGCCACTGCACTCCAGCCTGGTACCTGGTGACGGAGTGAGACTCTGTCTCAAAAAAAAAAAAAAAAATAGCAGCTTGGTGAGGAGACTCACACTTGTAACCTCAGCACTTTAGCAGGCCAAGGTGGAAGGATCACTTGCAGTCAGGAGTTTGAGAGCACCCTTGGCAACATAGTGACACCCTGTCCCTACAAAAAGTAATACACATCAGCTGAGCTTGGTGGCATATGCTGGAGGATCTCCTGGCTATTTGGGAGGCTGAGTGGGAGGACCCCTTGAGCCTAGAGTTCAAGGTGACAGTGAGCTATCATCAGGCCACTGTATTCCAGCCTGGGTGACAGTATAAGACCTTGTCTCTAAAATAATGATAATAATAATGATAATGTTATTTGGCTTGTATTTTTATTACTGCTCATATCCATATTTTTAATGCACTCAATGTGTTTTTTATTGATGTTATGGCCTCCAGTTATTAAAAATATGGATACGAGCAGTAATATAAACACAGTGCTAATAACTTCGATTTTTTTTTTTTTTTTGAGAAAGGGTCTCACTCTTGCCCAGCTACAGTGCAGTGGCACAATCATAGATTACGCAGTCTTGAACTCCTGGGCTCAAGCGATTCTCTCATCTCAGTCTGCCATGTAGCTAGATTCTCCAAGTAGCCCAGCTAATTTTTTAACACTTTGTAAAGATGGTCTTGCTATGTTGCCCAGTGGGTCTCAAATTCCTGGCCTCAAGTGATCTTTACACTTTGGCCTCCAAAAGTACTGTGATTACAGGTGTAAGCCACTGCACCTGGCCTAATCAACTATTTTTGTACAAAGGACAGTTTGGGGTTTGTTGCTAAAGTTGGTCACTTTAACTGCATCAATAAGAACATAGGTATTAATTAAACACACTAAACTTCTCTAGGGCACTAGTAAGGTACGTTCTTTGGGGTACATCTCAATTCTGACTTTTGAATCTAATCACTGATAGTGATTCTGGGTTTACATTATACTCCTTTTTGGGGTATTCAAAATATGAAGTTGAAAAGCCACAACAGTTTCCAACTTTAATCACTTCTATCTCTTTTGGATAATTTGAATCACACCGCCAGTTCCACACTAAAAAAAAATGTTGAATTCCATTCTATTAGACATTTTATGGATGCCATTACATTGTCCTAGGCAACAAGTTTAAAGAGAGATTAAAAGGAAGTCTCTGCTTTAGAAGAACTGACACTCCAGGTCCAGAGAGGGAGAAACAAATAATCACAACATGATATATGGCTCATTCTGTAGTATAAATGGAGAGGGCCTTATTCTACCTTGTTTTCAACAACACCTTTCTATGGCACATCTAATCCTCTGTCATTACCTGTGACAATTTTCCAGTGCTTTCCTGTTTTGTTTTGTTTTTTTTTTTTCCTTCCCTGATCAGCTTGGGATTATGAGGTCAATACAGTAATTTTAGCACTTTTACCTGCATCCTCAATACTCTTGGCCTATTATTGCTTTGCTCCTCCTGGTCAGTTTATCCCTGATTTTGGATTAATCCAGTCTGTCTGCTTTCTGCTCCCAGGGAGATAAGCACCACAGAATACTGAAGAAATATATTGATTATCTTTGTTAAAACTGGTGGTTTTCAGCCTCAGCTGATACTTTATCAATGCTAGACAAATTTATAACTTGTCCATGGTCAGCTCCATTTTCCTCCAACTCTGCAGTGTCTGATGAAAAAGTCTTATCATATTTCCTAAATTCCTCATCTTATTCTCTCCTGAAGATCACTTGTCTGTTACTTTGCAGTCATCATCAGACACTAACTTCTTCAATTTTCATGTTGACCAATTAAATCCAAGGCATTTTCCAGCCGCAAGCAATTATTTGTTTGGTTCTCATCCTTCTTTTTCTCGGCTCATTTTAATTCCAGGCATCATTGGTTTTCTACTTAGTTTCTGTTCCTAACAAATATGGCACTTGAACTTGATAACAGATTTCTGTGTGCTGATTTTAGTCCCTTGCCACAAATTATTATCTAGGATTTGAATAAATCTGAAATGTCCTAATCCTGAAAGGCCACAGGGTTCAACTCTTGGACTTTTTTCTCTATTGGTGATCTCATCTCATCTTATGGCTTTAAACATGCCTTACATATGTTGATGACTCCCAATTTTATTTCTTTAGTTCAGACCTCTCTGAACTGTGGACTTCTATATCTAACTGCCTACTCAAAGATCCCAATTTGAGTATCATGTGCCATCTTAAACAAGTTCAAAATTAAGCCTACAAGAGAACATTTTTGGGAGTGATGGATATAGTCATTATCTTGATCATGTTAATGGTTTTATGAGTGTGTACCTATAAAAAAAACTCATCAAATTGTATACTTTTAAAATGTACACATTTTTGTAATCATTATATTCACTACAGGAGGCAAGGACAAAAGTTTCCTGATCTCAATAAAGTGATGCAGATTTGTAAATATCATCTTCAAATGATAAACTTTTTGCATATTCTCAAATGCCTTTTCCATTATTCCATTGCTCTTTTGAAGAGAACTATAGTAAGTAACTAACAAGAACAATAAAGTTCTCAAATAGATTAGATTGAACTGAATTGATTTGAAATTCTCTAATTATTAAACCCTTGTAACTACTAATAAACTCAGCTACATTGCATGCTGAGACCTCAGCAGTGGACTAGCAGTATGGGGAGGAAACCAGGACTCATGAGAGTAAAACAGTCTGGTTCTCATACTGAAAAGATATCCTCTTCTGCCCCAACATGGTCTCTGCGTATATACAGGGTGGAGGGAGTAAGACCAGTGGCAACATTCAGTCAAACAGCTAGGTCATATATACTAATATATACTTATAACTATGTTATAAATATTGTTTGGATCCAGAACCAAGTTTTTGGGAAGATACGAATGAGGGGCCCACTCTCAAGGAAGGACTAGCAAAAGATAAGCAGGTTATTCTAGTAGGCTGAGATTCAAACAAAGGCTCTAATCCCAACTGGGGAACTGTTAAAAAATCATGAAAACAGCTAAAAGCTCCTTCATACACACTGGGCTGTGAGTACTGATGTGTTACTCAGTTCACAGGACACTTGACCGGGGAGCCAACAACAGTGGATATTGGGTTTCTGGCAATAGAACTAATTTTAGAAAACACCAAATGGTAGGTTTGAGCTTACTATATTTTAAGATTACCTGGAAGTCTGGTGTAAGGCAGATGGTAAATTCCTGTTGGCTAAAGTCAGACACATGTAAATTATCTTTTAACTTCTGAAATCAATCAGAACAAAGCATACATATCCCAGTCTACTAAGTATAGTCAAGCTGTTTAGGTCCTTTTTTTTTTTTGTCAGGGCTTTTGTCTGCTGCTCAGGCTACAGCGTAGAGGTGCAATCATAGCTGATTGTAGCCTCAACCTCTAGATTCAAGTGATCCTCCCATCTCAGCCTCCCGAGTAGCTGGAACAAGTGCATGTCACCACACCCGGTTAATCTTATTTGTGGAGATGATGTCTTGTTTCCAGGCTGGTCTCTGGAACAATCCTCCCACAGTGCTGAGATTACAAGCATGAGCCATTGTACCTGGTCCCAAGCAGCAGATATACTCTTGAGGGTTAATTTACACAAATAAAAGTCCCTGATCTTAGCCAATATTGCCTGAGTTTTTAGGAGGCTATTACAGACTAATAGCTTAAGGGTATTAACATTTTAGCTTTCTGTCCCACATCTAACGACCCTATTGGCACCCAAATCCTCAGCAGTTGTCTCTCAGGCTCTGGACTAACCTGTCTTTGCTCAGTATTTCTTAGGCCTATTTTCCCAACATCTGTGCTGGTTTAAGACTCAAATCCACTTGTTCTATTTTCAAGAATTCTTTATAGCTTGACTTTTCCTAGACATTTTGTGGCACTATTGACAAAATGGTTGTTTTATTTCAGGCATTTTTGGCGAAGCCTAGCACAGCTCAGTGAATATAAAGTAAATATGGAATACTAATTTTGGTATCAACTAAGAAAATGTGACATATTAAAAGATCTGTTGGAAGGCAAGGGAGGTAGAAGGACCTACAGGAAAAGAGGTCAGAGGGCTCCAAAGCAAATGGTCTGTTTCACAACTTTGTCTTGTTTGCCAGCTTTGACAAAAGGGTAATGGAAATCTTCCCTGAAAACTCTATGGGATCTCAATACTCTTTTACCACTTACTGAAATGCCTGGCCCTGTTCTAGGCACTTTTGCACTAACGAAAAACAGATTTTAACATTTTGAGGATAAGTTCTAGGAGGGGGAGAAAGACAATGATTAATAGAGTTTTAAGTACAGCAGATAAGGGCATCAGATCAAGGGTGCAAATGCAAACATTGCTTTAACTGCCATCTTAAACACACTACCTTCAGTGTGAAGGTGCATTTTCTTTTTGAGATGGAGTCTCACTCTTGCTGCCCAGGCTGGAACGCAATGGTGACTTTGGCTAACTGCAACCTCTGCCTCCTGAGTAGCTGAGATTACACGCATATGTCACTATACCCGGCTAATTTTGTATTTTAGTAGAAATAGGGTTTCTTCATGTTTTGGTCAGGCTGGTCTCCCACAGCTCATCTGCCCGCCTCAGCCTCCCAAAGTGCTGTGATTCCAAGGGTGAGCCACTACGCCCAACAGTGAAGATGCATTTTCTATCTCCAAATATTACATGCCAAGGCTTCCCTCAATTAATTTAGTAGTATCAGATACTCAGCATTATGTAACCCATCCTGCTAAATGATCTCTTTCTTTGTAGATTTTAGCAAGCCTGAATGTCTTTACCAGATTGTTTTATCAGTGACTTTCCCTCATGACCACACTTAGTTAATAATTAACTGCTATCATTATTGTACTGGGCTCTTATTTTCTGTATCTCATCCCTCCATTTCTCAACTTAAGCATCCAGGTTTTCAAATCTATACTTATATCAAAATTAAATATTCCATATTTGCTTACTAACACTTCTTTTAATGCCTGACATTCTTCCCACCAGTAATTCCTGCCTCTCTACTCTTACACTGATCCAAAAACCCTTACATTGTACCTTGCATAAAGCCGAAACATTCATTCAGAATAATCTGATTATAAGGCTGGTTAGTGGATTTTCCATCTAATGTCCCCCATGTTATTTCAGGACCTATTTAAAAATAATACAAAAACAACATAATCCAAAATTACATGTTTTATTTTCATGTTTGTAAAATGAAGAGCTTTTTCCTGGATGGTTTTCTTATCAACTTTTCATACCACAGTCAAGTAAACCTCGTGGTACTCGCCCTAGAAAAGGAAAAACATATGAGATTCTTACAAGACTATCAACATTACAGCAGCTTATGTAAAAGCATTTTGAAAAAAGTATTGTCCTTATAATGGTCCATCTCAGAAGCCAGATCCGTAGTAGTTTTTTTCAACAGAAATTCAGGTTCGGGATAACATCATCACAGATAAGACCAAGGCCACAATATTCACTAATTGCTACGGGAAAAAACAGAAAAACTCCACTTACAGAAATCGTTGCAACTTTGGAACTTCCAAGACAATCTGGCCTCTTATCAATGGGCAGACAGCGACCCTCACTGTTGGCAGAAAACACAAACAAAAAACCCCCAAGATTTTGAGCTGTTACAAAATCATGGCAACAAAATTTACTCCACCTCTGAATATTGGTCTTAAATCTCAGAAGCCGAATCCGTACATATTTTTCTTCAGGTCATCAGCTTCGGGATAGGTTTCATCATCGATTAGACCAATCATGCCTTACACATGTACGCATAATACATTAAACCGCACTTCTGTGACACTGACCATAAACCAAGGTAAATCTAAAAGGCAAGTATTATAGAACAAATACTACAGAACTTTTAAGCCACGTAACTTACTTCAAAATGAAGCTGCTAGTCAGTGGTATCTGACATTCGTATCTTCTTTAGCTACTTGTCAACACCCAAAACGCTGTTCAATGACAAAAAAAAATTAATTTAGTCTAAGTGTAGATTAAAAGCTACGATCATAAAGTACTAAAACAACTCATACCTGTAAGAGTGTTACGTTTTAACCAAGCGATTTTCCATTAAATATTCTCCCAGATGTCTTGGAATTTTTTCACGTACCTAACAAAAATAAAATTTCAAAGGATGCAACAGTTGCTATTCCTGTAAATCAACAGGTTTACTACTTTATTTTGTAAATTAAGCTTCACAGCTCTTACCTTTGCACGGAGTGGCTCCGCTGTGTCACTGAAAGACAGCGCCATTGTTTCTGCGGGGAATCGATGTATAAGCATTCTCGCAGAAATGTCACACTCCAAGGCATTTTTCCACATGAAACCCCTCCCTTTCGTTAATCCAAATTGCACACAATGCCGCCTTCAAACAGCTCAATCTCAGCACAGGGTCGAGACTACCCATTTTAAAATAACGCCGACGGAAGGTCTTCGCCATTCGAAAGGCCCCCGGCTCTTAAAACTAACCCTCTGCCCCAATCCCGTAACTGTGGTTTTTCCGCCGCCGTTCAGGATCCTGCTGGAGGCCTGCAAGCGCGCGGCGCCCGCAGCTGATCAGCTGTCTCTTCACGCCGAAACTCGGAGCCTGTGGCCGCCAGAACTCAATCTCAGTACAGGTGGTAGTCCGGCAGCGCGTTTTCCCACAGGCAAGCTTTCAGCCCTTAGCTCTCTAAGCTCATCTCTTAAGATGGCCTCACAGTACTAAAGCTCCTATTTCTGCCTGCGCCACCATCTTTCGCTCGCGGACTCGCCCGCAACACCCACTCACATACCAAAAGCCCAAACGTATCAAAACACCGACGTAAAAGACCGAAGCGCTTAACCAGCAGCTCCCTATATAGCCTCCCAGAGTCAGAACGAGGCCGACCCGCCCTCTCGCACCTATTGGACGAGGAAGTAGACGGGGCGTGGCCGCGAATTAGCGGGAGCGCGCGTGGCGGCTCTTTTCTTCCGAGGCAGGTTCTGCGGTGTGGCGTGCGCGCCGCAGTCCGGCCGCGCGCCCGTCCTTTTCCCAGCGCGCGCCCGCAGGCGCGTTGCGAAGCGTCGCTTGCGAGTCTGGCGGCCACCCGGCCCTACGTGGCGCGGGAGTGGCGCCAGAATTCAAACAGCCGCAGTTGGAAAGGACGCTACCACCTGCCCCGAGCCAAGTCCGCGCAGGACAGATTGGGTCCGAGAGTGGACACAAGTTTTGCAGCGCAGGGCGGCCTCAGCTTAGAACCGACTTGAGAAGCCGGGCTGGCTAGCAGGCGCTGGGCTGGAGTGGGCCCCCGGCGGAGGCCGCGGGACGAGCGCGCGAGCCCCGGCTGCTGCACTCCAGGGAGAGGGCAGTTGGCTGGCAGAAACGCTCGGATGAAAAAGCCGAAAGCGCCAGATGAGAACCGCCCCGGCACGCGGCCCCGCCTGGCCTCAAGGCGGGCATGAAGGCATCTTGGGGGCCCTTTCCTCCTCACGGTTAGTCCTGTCAGGCATCCGGTTACACTCTAAACCTGACCATCCAAGTCTCGCTCAAACAGCTAACGTGAGATTCAGTGCTCCATTTTGCAGAAGAGAAAACTGAGGCTTAAAGCAGAGAGGTAATTTGGGTAAGGTCACACAGCTGAGATGCTTTGCTAATTTTAACTTTTTTTGTATTAAATTAGTTATACTGAAAAGAGAGAAAGATTAATTTGTGAAGTATCCTTGAATACTTTATCCAGAAGACAAACACAAAATTCAAAAGCGGTGCTTTCATTAATAAGTATATTTGCGGGCACACACTCACACACACACACACACACAGAGACATTTGAACATTTCCGCATTTGAAAATTCAGGTCGTTCTGTATTTCAGAGCACGACTTATAAACGTTGTTTATGTGTGCATTTGGTTATAGTCCGACGCTGCTAGAGTGTGGGAGGAACACATCTGATTTTGTGCCCTGCTGTTTATTTTTTTTTAGAACAGAGCCTAGCATTAAGTAGGTTGTGGGTAATGGTTAAATGAATGAGTGAATTAATGAATACATTAGGTGGCTTTTTAGAAAATTAGAATGAAGATCAAACGTCACATTAAAAGGTAGTAGTGAAAAGCCCGTGTCTCTTAACAGGAACCTAAATAATGAAGTATTGACTGGGCCGGGCATTATGTCAGTTTTTATATTAGTTTGTAATGTTTCATATAAATTTGCGCATTGCTCACAGTAAATAGTAAAACAAACAAAACTAATACAATACAAAAAGATATAAGAAGCAAAGTAGGCCTGGTGTGGTGATTCATGCCAGTAATTCAGCACTTGGGGAGGCTGAGGTGGGAGCATTGCTTGAGCCCAAGACCCTGTCTCTACTGTATTAAACAACAACAACAACAACAACAACAACAAAGCGTTGTGAAAGTATTTTTCCACATGCCTGGAAATCTCCCTAGTTGTACTCTTCAGCAATACTATTATTAACAGTTTTTGAGACTTTCTATGCAAATGCAAATATATGTACTTCGTTTTTCACATACAAATGGAATCTATATGCTCTTCTGCAACTTGTTTTTCCTTCTTTTAACTGTCATAAACATCTTTCCATATCAATACATATAGGTGACTTTTTTCTCCCCATACAAGGTCTCACTTTGTCACCCAGGCTGGAGTGCAGTGGCTGTATCTTGGCTCACTGCAACCTCTTGGGATCAAGTGATCCTCCTGCCTCAGCCCACCAACTATGTGGTACAATAGGCAGGTGCCACCACGCCTGGCTAATTCTTTGTAGATATAGGATTTCTGCCATGCTGAAGATCATAAACATAACCTGGTCAAAAGCCATATGAAACAGTGATTTCCAGCACTGTGGGAAGTCGAAACAGGTGGATTGCTTGAGCTCAGGAGTTCGAGAGCAGCTTGGGCAACATAGCAAAACTCTGTCTCTACAATAAATACAAAAAAAAAAAAAAATTAGCTGAATGTGGTGGCTGAGGTGAGAGCATGGCTTGAGCCTAGGAGGCAGAGATTACAGTGAGCTGAGATTGTGCCACTGTGTTCCAGCCTTAGTGACAAGAGCCAGACCCTGTCTCAAAAAAAGAAACATGAAGTTAGTTCTAATCTATTTTATTTAACCCAAATATAATCAAAGTTTTTTATTTTGACATATGAACACTGTAGAAATTATTGAAATATTTTTCCATTTGTTTTTTGTATGCAGTAAATGAAATCAGGTGTGTATTTTTTTCTTACATCACATCTCAATTTGTTCTGTACATTTATTATTTTTTAACTTTTAGTTTGTGGATACATATGCAGGTTTGCTATATATACGTAAGCTCATATCAAAGGGATTTTTTGTACAGATTATTTCGTCACCCAGGTATTAAGCCTAAACCCAGTAGTTATTTTTTCTGCTCTCCTCCGTCTTCCAGCCCTCTACTCTCAAGGAGGCCCCAGTGTGTGTAGTTCCCTTCTTTGTGTTCTTGAGTTCCCATCATTTGGTATACCCACTTATAAGTGAGAACATGCAGTATTTGGTTTTCTGTTCCTGCATTACTTTGCTAAGGATAATCGCTCCAGCTCCATCCATGTTCCTGCAAAAGACGTTATCCCATGGTATATATGTACCACAGTTTCTTTATCCAATCTATCATTGATGGGCGTTTAGGTTGATTCTATATCTTTGCTATTGTGAATATGCAGTGAACATTTACGTGCATATGTGGTCTGTACTTTTCAAGTGCTCGGTTGCCTTATGTGGCTGGTCACTGCAACGGGCAGCACAAGTGTAGGGTGATTCATACAGAAGTTTGAGAACCACTGTTCTAGGGTAAAAGTAAAAGAGGTACTACATATATGATATATATTCCAGTCTTTTTTTTTTTTGAGACAATCTTACTCTGTCGCCAGGCTGGAGTACAGTGGCACGATCTCAGCTCACTGCAATCTTTGCCTCCTGGGTTCAAGCAATACTCCTTGAACAGCCTCCCAAGTAGCTGGGACTACAGGCATATGCCACCACCCATGCCTAGCTAATTTTTGTATTTTTGGTAGAGACAGGGTTTCACCATATTGGCCAGCATGGTTTCTATCTCTTGACCTTGTGATCCATCTGCCTTGGCTCCCAAAGTGCTGGAATTACAGGCATGAGCCACTGTGCCTGGCCTATTCCAGTCTTTTTTTTTTTTTTAAACTTGCCATGTTATTATTTTTTATTCAGACAGGGTCTTGCTCTGTCACCCAGGCTGGAATATAATAGTGTGATCACAGCTCACTGCAGCCTGGAACTCCTCAGCTTAGGTGATCCTTCTGCCTCAGCCTCCCAAGTAGCTGGGACTACAGGTGTGTGCCACCATATCCCGCCAATTTCTTTTTTTTTTTTTTTGGTTGACACAGGGTCTTGCTATGTTGACCAGGCTGGTCTTAAATTCCTGGGCTCAAGTAATCCTTCCACCTGGACCTCCCAAAGTGTTGAGGTTATAGACATGGGCCACCGTGCCAGGCCCTGTATTACTTTTGACTTTAAAACTAATAATTGTAACAAAGGCAATGTAAAAATGAAATTAGTTCGGAGCCTGATAATTGACAACAATGCCCTCCTGTGAACGTGTATGATGACTGTAAAGTCAGTACAGAATTCCTTTAAGATGTTTATCTCTTCAAGAAACAAAGATGAACTGAGGGATAAAGCCATCAGTTTTAGGTGTGAGAGCACTCACACCTAGAACAGTCAAACAGATTACTACCAAATATTTGAAGTGACTTAGTAAAGATCAATACTGAAGTTAAAAGTGTCTTGGAAGTATTTATTATATTGAAAATAAATTCTCATATTCTGTAACAAAATTCCTGATAAGATAATCACTTTAGTCATTTTTTTAAAGGAAATGTTCACTGAGCCCCTGGTGTGTGCAGTGTACTTCAGAGAACTCTAATGTGAATAGCAAAAGTCAAAGGAATTTATAGTTTAGTAAAAAGTGTCCACTCAACTTTTTACAGAGTTTAGATAGGAGATATTGTGAGGGACACCATTATAATTTTGACCATGGAAATGGAAGGTAGGGAAGACAACAACATGTGGTGAGAACTTGTTATATGCTGTTAGATTCTTATATGCATTAGATGATGTACTCTTCAAGACAATTCTGGTGTGTATTTTTAACTTTATGTTAGAAATGAGCAAAATGAGGCATGGAGATCTCAGTTGACTAATGTTCCCAAGTCTTTCTGACGTTAAATGCATAATCATGTCACCAGGGCATTATGTAGCTGTGCCAAAGAAAGAAATGAAGGATGTGACGTTGAGCTGTGGGAGAAAGAGGAAGTGTAGTGGAGCCTAGGCAGCCTAGAGAATGGTAGCTAGTTACTGGTTTGGGAGCAAAGAAAAGAAGATAATTCCATTTTAGTAATTAAAGATAATTCCATTTTGATAATTAAAGATAATTAAATTTTGGGTGGAACATTTGGTTGGTTACAGTTGTCCTGTTGTCCATCAGAAACGTGGACCTGAAGCCTGAGAAAAATCAGCACTAGAGGACCGTTTGGCAAACACTAATGTAGAAGGGTTGATTGAAGCCATGTGAACAAATGAGTGTGGAGAGAAAAGGGAAAAAGAGCCAATAGTGGTGGCCTAGAATTAGAATTAATACTATAGTGTGTACAGATAGCTTACAGTGGACAACCTTAAAAACAGTTGACTTAAGGATCTGGTTACAAAATTAATGTATAAGAAAAAAGTATGCAAAGATTTTGGTGAAATCATGGGAGAAACATGTATAAGAAGTTAAAGCCAGGAGCGGTGGCTTACATCTGTAATCCCAGCACTTTGGGAGGCCGAGGCGGGCGAATCACAAGGTCAGGAGTTCGAGACCAGCCTGGCCAGCATAGTGACACCCTGTCTCTACTAAAAATACAAAAAATTAGCTGGGTGTGGTGGTGGGCACCACAGCTACTCTGGAGGCTGAGGCAGGAGAATCACTTGAACCCAGGAGGCAGAGGTTGCAGTGAGCTGAGATTGTGCCACTGCACTCCAGCCTGGGTGACAGTGCAAGACTGTCTCAAAAAAAAAAAAAAAAAAAGTTAAGTATTGGAGGCATAATTACCTTATTCCAAAGCAGAAAAATAGTCTTAAAAAAAGAAATAATTCTATGACAGATGAGGTGGATCTAAGGAAACAAAACAAAAGCAAAGGAATTCTACCTCTTAGTCTAATATTCTTTTAAAAATTTTCCCAATGTTTGATCTGGCCAGTAAATTCTAGGTTCCATGGCAGGATAGCCAATGGAAAATCTTATGAATACTCCAAGAAATAGTAAGATTAAAGAGTTAAATTAGGAAAAATATCTTGTGTATGTGGAAACATTAAGGAGGCAGTTTGATTCTTCAGTCTGAAGTTCAGAGGAGAGGTCAGGGCTTGAGTGTCATTGGCATGAATAAGGAATTTAAAGCATGACATGAGTGAGATCATCAGGGAAAGAGTATAAATAGAGAAGAGGAAAAAGCCCAGGATGGGACCCTGGAACACTGCAGAGTTCTAGTAGGAAAGGAAGAGCCAGCAAAGGAGACCCCTTGGGAAACTGAGAATGTGATACCTCAGAAATGAAGAAAAGATTTAGGAAGAGATAGGTGAATTGGGTTCAATGTTTCTGAAAGATCAAGTAAGAACAGAAATGACCATTGGATTTGGCAACATGAAGATTACTGGTGATCTTGTAAACAAATTTCAATGGAATCATGCTGATGGAAGTCTACTTGAAGAGATGGAATTGAGAAGGCACAAATGGGTCAGTAGGTCGAGGGATGTAAAAACAAGGGACTCCGTTGTAAAATACTAGAGTAAACTTATATATTCATGGGAATTATTTAATAGAGGGAGAAGGTTTATGATGCAGGACAAAGAAGCAAAAGTTATAGGAGCCAAACCCTTGAGAAGATAAGGGGAGATCCTTTCCAGGATACAAATGGAGATCTTTGATTGGAATAGGGACACTTCATCTATTTCATCTGTTAAAAGAGAAAGCAGGTATTGGGAAAGGCCATCATGTGCAGCCTCTCCACCCTGCATAGCTGCATAAGAGTGTACCTTGTGACATGGGCCTGTAACATCTTTTTTTTTCATGGAGATAAGGAGCCCTTACATCCTGAACTAGATACCTCACCTTATTTGGTAGTATCTTTCCCTGTTCCAGGCTTGATGTGTAGTGCTTTGTTCTGCTTAAAGTATGTGCAGCATATAGCACCTGGGCAATTCCAGTACTATTATATATTCCTAGTTGGGAAGGAAGGGGTTCCTTTGCCCATAGCCCAAGTGGGATGTATGCAGACCATTATGCTGTGTCAGCTGCATGGTAAGACCCACTGCTGGTGACCATACACAAATCGAAGCGAATCTTCCTCTGTCTCTTCTCTATGTGAATAAAGTGTTGTTCTATCCAGTACCTCTATGAATTGTGTCTTTCCTGGTGACCCTGTCACCTGCAAACCATGCAGTGGGATGACATCCTCAGACTGCTGCTCCTCACGGTAGACAACAGGTGTTAACTTGCTTGACAGTTTGGCACAGCAAGCAGGGTCTGCCAGTCCAGCCATCTCAGGATGATGCCAGATCCCTGAGGGGATGATGGGATGACTGAGCTACTGGCTGTCCCTGTTAACAAGAATAAACTGGTGCAATGGATGAGGGTGGAAATGCAAGAGGTGGGCCCTAGGAAAGATATAGGAAAACTATACCTTAGCTCCGGCCAGCTAACTTTACACTCCCAAACCATCTGCCAACTCTCACTGTGTCCCAGGGGTTGCAGACAATGGCTGAGGGGAATCAAAGGTCCCCATACAGGAAACTCCTCCTGGTCTGCTCATTTACAAGTCCCAAGTAAGACCTATTTTCAGTATCACAAAACCATCAGTGGTGTGGCTGAAAATGAAACTGTTAAAATGAGTACCTTCCTTGATAATGAAATACAAATACTGAAAAAAAAGACATGGGCGGAGGCCAGGGGAGTCATATGTGGCTTTGGTAGTTACCTGTTTGATGACGCGGTGTTGTGGACCTTAGTGTGTCAGACTGAGTGATTCAGTCTAGGTAAGCTAACCACTGACCCCCTGCTGCAACATGATTTTGCTTACATTGCAACCAACAGGATAGAGATAGAGATGAGTCCTAGCTGCTCTTGATTTAGGTGGAAAAGAGCTTGATAACGATCTTCCCAACTGTGGGGGATTTCCTAAGACTAAGACCCACTTGGGAACTGTTTATAAAGCTGTAACCACTCTTCAGGAAAGCCATACGTAACAATGTGACCCTGCTCCCGGTATGTGGATGATACAGTGGAAGCCTTAATGTGACAGAGGTCTCCCCAAAGAGAAGACCCCATTTTCCCTACTGTTGTTTTCTGAAATGATCACGGGGAAGCAATGGAAAAACTCCACTGAGTGTCCTGCTTTTGGATAAAAACAAAATGGTTTGAATGGTTTCCAACAACTTGAGCTGAATGGAGTTCTTAACAATAGGAAGCAATGTCCATAGGGCCAAAAGAGGAATCCAAGGGATGACAAAGGGAAAAAAGAATAGGGTTGACCCACAGAATAATATGACTTTCATTGTTAAAACGGGATAGACAAGGCTGGGTGCAGTGGCTCACGACTGTAATCCCAGCACTTTGGGAGGCCAAGATGGGTGGATCACCTGAGGTCAGGAGTTTGAGACCAGCCTGACCAACATGGAGAAACCTCATCTCTACTAAAAATACAAAATTAGCTAGGTGTGGTGGTACACGCCTATAATCCCAGGAACTCCGGAGGCTGAGGTGGGAGAATTGCTTAAACCTGGGAGGCGGAGGTTGCAGTAAGCTGATATTGCACCATTGCACTACAGCCTGGGCAATAAGAGTGAAACTCTGTCTCAAAAAACAAAAACAAAAACAAAAAACAAAAAAAAAAACAGGACAGACAAAAGGAAGATTGATGGGATCTCTATAGAAGATCTAAGCCAATGCTGTCAGGCAGTGAGAAGTGTCACTAAATTAGAGGTTAGGATCCTAATCTTAGCCATGAAAACAAAAATGTGTGCTCATAAGATTGAAAAGATTTAGATAAATTAAAAAAAAGATTTAGAATCCTGTATAGCATCTCTCCAAGTCCCCAAATATGGGGACTATGACTTCTCTATGGCCTGAACAGAACAATCAAGAAGATAATGTTTGCAGTGAATACAATGAGTCAGACAGGGAGTATCTATGAGTCTCCTCACCCATACCTCGACCTTAATTTTTTTTTTTTTTTTTGAGGTGGAGTCTCCCTGTGTCGCTTAGGTTGGAGTACAGTGGTGTGATCTTGGCTCGTACAGTGGTATGATCTTGGCTCACTGCAACCTCTGCCTCCCAGATTCAAGAGATTCTTCTGCCTTAGCCTCCCAAGTTCCTGGGATTACTGGTGCCTGGCACCACACCTGATTGATTTTTTATTTTTAGTAGAGACGGGGTTTCATCATGTTGGCCAGACTGATCTTGAACTCCTGAACTCAAGTGATCTGCCCACCTCAGCCTCCCAAAGTGCTGGGATTACTGAGTGAGCCACTGAGCCTGACCCTGACCTTAATTTCTTCAACATAAAATAGAATTAAGGGGGATAAAACTAAGGTATCTAGGTCCCCACTGGGGACCAGAAGCCCTATGCTCCTGCCAAGATTGAAAAAAAAAAAAAAAGGAAAAGCAAATCCAAACTTTTTTTTTCTGAGATGGAGTCTCAATCTGTCGCTCAGGCTGGAGTGCAGTGGTGTGATCTCTGCTCACTGCAACCTCCACCTCCCAGTTCAAGCAATTCTCCTGTCTCAGCGTCCTGAGTATCTGGGACTACAAGTGCATGCCACCACGCCCTGCTAATTTTTATATTTTTAGTAGAAACAGGGTTTCATCATATTGGTCAGGCTGGTCTTGAACTCTTAACCTCAGGAGATCCACCTGCCTTAGCCTCCCAAAGTTCTGGGATTACAGGCATGAGCCACCGTGCACGACTGCAAATCCAAACTTTATGGGGCCCTTGGATACTGGTGTCCAAATGGCAATAATCCCGGGACTCTGAATTAATAAGGGTAAACTGATAGCAGACAGATTAAAATCATATGTGCTTTTGGGTAGGGCCCTTTGGGCCATTTTGAGCACTGAATGTATTATAAATATTGACATTTTGGCTACTTGCAACAGCATCACTGCCACCTCAGGGGATATGTTCCCTCACAACAAACGATTTTAGCCTTAACAGTGAGATATGTCCACTTCCACCTACCACCAAAGTTATCCAAGCCCCAGCAGGTTATTCTACAAAAACAGTACTACATAACAAGTGAATAAAGGGACACGACCCTGTTGATATAGAACTTGCTGCAGGCAGAAGTGTTGCGTATCACTCTGTTTCAGTTTAACAGCCCAGTCTGGACTGTACGAAAGGCCTCAGGATCCTGGAGGCTGACAGTAGGCTACCAAAGATTATATGCTTAGGTGCCACCCTTGACTCCTGTGTTACCTGATATCATTACCATCACTCAGGTAATGGTGGCCCACACAGAGACCAACATATTATTATTGATCTGTCCAAGGCCATCTTCTGGATTCCTTTGTAGGATAAATATTGAGACCAGTTTGTGTTCACATAAATAACCTACAATACACTTTCACTGTAGTTCCACAGGGATAACATCAGTTTTCCTGTAAAATACCACCAACAGGTAGGGCTAGATCTGTAACAAGCCTAGTTACCCTCAGATATATTTGTTATTCGCTGCAATAATGACATCTTCATTGATGGCCTGACAGAAACAAACAAATTGACCAGGCCCTACCTAAGTTCATAGACACCATGGCATGTAGACTGAGCCCTCAAGTCCAGGGCTCAACAACTGCAGTTCCTAGGAACTGCCTGGCCAGCAAGCAGGGAAGTATTCTTTATAAAGTAAAAAAAAAAAAAAAAAAAAAAAAAAAATTACTGTCCTTGGCAGCACTCACAAGAAAAAACTCAACAGCTAATGGTCTGTTTGGATATTAGAAATAGCATGTACCATGTCTGAGTATTCTTTTGGTCCATTTAATCAAGGTTACTCAAAAAGTAGCCACCTTTAAATGGGGCCCCCAATAACAACAGGCTCTAAAGGTCATACAACATGCAATGATATGGGTCCTGCCACTGGGGCCAAGGAAGCCTGCCAGAACTACAGATCTCAGTTACTCCTACCTATATGATTGAATCTGTGATAATAGGTGTTGTTACCTGGATGTGTTGATCCCTTGGGTTTTAAACTTAAAATTACCTGAGGCAGCCAGTTTCACTCCCTTTAAGTGGCAACTCTTGGCCTGCTTTTGGGACCTGATGAAAACAGAAAACCTGACTGCTAAAGTGCTGTATGTGACTTTAAAACCTAAGCTGCCCATCCTTATGTGAGTACTCACTAATTCTGTTAATAAAAGAAGTTCAGCAAAGCTCCGTCATTAAATAAAAATGATGTATCTAAGAGGGAGGCTGACTGGGGCCCAGGGGATTAATCGACTCCATAAACAAGTATCTGTTTCGCTGGAGGGAACTAATGACCCAATGGGGATATTTCCTTCCCAATCTTTACTAAATGGGTCTCACAGTTCAAAGATGTTCCTGCAGATGGTATGGCTTGGTTCACAGAGAGATCCTTGAAACTAAAGTCCAGTGGGACACTGTGGCTATCTGCCCCAAGGATGGCCACCTTTTGAGATGAGATAAGAACACTCTGTCAATGGGCAGAACTCCATACAGGAATGATGTCTCTACAGGCCATTCCAACAGCAAATCCCTCTTACATATTTGCAGACTCATGGGCCTTACAAATGGGCTAATCATGTAGTCCAGTGCCTAATGGATTAATAATTAGACCATGAAAGTCTTCCCTATGTGGAACAAAAATTGTGGTAATACCTTGCAAAGAAAGGAGAGATGGACCTTTCATGCTCACTATTACTCCCAAGCAAAATGTAGGATAATAAAGCGATAAAGTGGTCGGCTCAATACCTATGAAACGTGGCACTTCAACGCATATTAGAAAATACTAAGGCCAGGCGCAGTCGCTCACAACTGTGGTCCCAACTGTTAGGGAGGCTGAGGGGGGAGGATCACTTGAACCCAGGAGGTGGAGGCTGCAGTGAGCCATGATCATGCCACTGCACTCCAGCCTTGGTGACAGAATGAGACCCTGTTTCAAACATGGAAGAAAAACACTGAGTTTGTGGGTGGGTGGAGAACTAGGCAGATGCCTGATTAGTCTGTGCCTCTGAAATCCTAGTATCAGTATACTCAACCATTCTTTTTATTTTTTCCCCACTGGAACACACTCCCCAGGGATGGTTTGTGGTCTGCGTTGCAGTGGCACCAGCAGTAGGGTTTCTGATTCAGACTTCAAGGCAATACTACCTTCAGGTGCCTCCCTCTTGTGTACTCTGTGGGGATGATGGAAGGAGTGATAGAATATCAAGACACTAGGATTCCCCTGGTTGTGTCTGGAACTCCCAATTCCTCCATATAGGTGGGCAATATTTTAGATTATGTCCAATTTGTTCAGGATGTGACCTCCTTCCCTGAGTTGGATGATTAGGGCTGAAAGGTTAGGGTTAAGCAATGTGACAGTGGATCTTCATGAAAATTGTAGTCTTAGGACACAGACAAAGAGCCTGGGTAGCTATATTTGAGTAAGTGTCATCCCAGGTCATTGAAAAAGAGTGTCTTTGGCCTTAGGAGGTTATACAGAGGGGATGGGTTGGAATATTAATCTTTCCTCTTCTCATTCTTACTTTGCCTGGCATGACAACACTGATGAGAATCAGCACACTTGTGGTGAGAAGTGGCAAGCTCAATGTATGCAGGATTTGCCACCCCACAATGAAATATCTTTCATCCCACACTCTCATTATAGTGGGTTGGCCAGTGCACAATGACTCGAACTTTCTCCGAGCCATCCAAGACCAACAAAACCCACTGAACTCAATAGCCAACATGTTGATGGACAACTGAATAGTGCTTGATTATTTGCTGGCAGAATAGGGTGGTTTTGTCTTATTGCCAACATCTCTTGCTGCATATATATCAATAAGTCAGGGAGGGTAAAACTGAGTTGGAGAAGATCCACATTCAGGGAGACAGTTAACATCTATACACTCACAGTTCATTGGACTCATATTAATCTCTTTATTTGGCTTGATCCAAGCACTTGGGGTTCCTGGTTAAGTTCCTGGTTAAGCCCAAGTGCCTGTTTCTCCAGTAACCCAGATGGAAAGCTGTCTCAAAATAACAGAGAGTCTCTGAGAGGAAACTACATCCATAATGGGTTGTTCAGGGGCCCCACAAGAACCAACTTCACCTCCAAATCCTGGTCAGGTTTTGGTCCTGCCGAATTTGATAATGCATTACCTGCTATGTCAGCATCCAGGTATGGATCAGGAGTTGGACTGCTGGGAAAGACAGTGGTGCACAGGCTGTTGACCCTTGCATGGCTGCATGAGAGTATCCCTCAGGTCTGGAACATATTTTTATATGGAGAAAAGGGGTTCTAATGACCTATGCTGGGCATATCTCCTTATTTGGGAGTATCTTTCACTATTCTGGGCATCATATGTACTTCTTTATCCTACTTAAAGAATGTACATCATGACAGCTGCCCAGCCCTACTGCTCTATCTGTTCCCAGTGAAAAGGGAACAGGGTCCTTCATATGTAGCACAACAGGGATGTGTGAAGACTATCATCCTATGTCAGCTGTCAGGCAAGACCTGCTGCCATGGTGGACCAATGCACACTATTGAAACTGACCTTTCTCTCTTCTCTAGGTGAGTAAAGCATTGTTTCTTTCAGTGCCTGTGTGAGTCATGTCTTTCTTAGTGACTTTAATACCTGCAAATTATGTAGTGGGTTGACATCCTGATGCTGCTGCTCCTGATGGTAAGCAATAGGTGTCACTTGCTTGATAGCAGGAAGTATAAATACAGAAAATAGAGATCCTGACTTATTTGTATTTTCTTAAATGATTATGAGGCAAAGTCATCAACTGAGAAAGGAAAGTTGGCAGTATAAGAGAAAAGATATATGAAATTGTCATTATGGAAAAGAGAAAAGCACGCAGACTAGGGAAATAAAGTAGGATTGCCTGGCAGTGTGGAGTGCTTGTGAAATTTATGGCCATACATGTAATGTGAGTAAAGTTTAAGCTTTCTTTTTCTATAGCTATTCAGACACTTGATTACAGGTGTTGGAGTATGTGGGAATAATTAGGGTTAAAGCTTCATCGGGCAAGATAAGGAAGAAAGGGCTGGGGGAGTTAAGGGCTTTTTCAAGGAAATGATTTTAGCGGTGAACAAAAATATAAACTGGGTAAGAGAATGCTTTATAGTGAGAAAGGGATGGTGTTCATGGACTGAACATTTCATTAAGATCAAAGAAGAGCTTCTGTGCAAAGACTAGAGGTGATAGGACATGGGAGGGCTAGAGAATAAGGTTCTGGAATTTGAGATTTTGGAGGTAGTAAAGTTGGTTGTTGTTAAAGACAGAGTCAAAGTATTACCACGGGAGTGAGTGGGTGGTTGAGATAGAGTGGTAAATTGATCATTGGAAGGAATAATCACTGGAGGTTGAGGAACTGAGAGTCTAAGTTGTTAGATGGATCATCACTGTGAATGTTGACAACATTACTCACGTTGATAGGAGTAGTGGTACAAGTAGACTATAAGACTGGTGCCAGGGTCATTAGTGAATGAAGGTTATAGCCTAGGAGTTTGGCATATGATAGCAACAAGGAGAAGAAGCTAGTGCTAAAATATCCTGGTCCATGTCAAAAATTATGGGGCTTTGTAAAAGGAGAGTTAGGATAAGGCTTGGGAGCCACAATGAAAAGCAAAAGAAACACCTCTCCACCTCCAGTTCTGAGTTCCGTGGGTGATTCATTTTGGGACATTTAAAGTTTGAAATGTCTGGAGATATTCAATGTTAAATACCAAACGTGCAGTTGGATATACAAGCCTGAAATTTGGAAGAAAGGTGAAAGGTGAATGAATTTGGGATTTATATTAGAAATGCATCATTTTCGGCCACCTAGCATCCACAGTGATTCTTCCCTTTTTCAAGTTGTCTGATTTTTTGGTGTGGATTTACCCTTCATTTATTCTCAGCTTATATTATTTGGATCTACTTACTTTACCCTAATTCCTCAGGTAGGCCCTGATTGACTTAACCACTCAATAAATCCTATCACTTGGCTACAGTAATTGGTCTGCTGTGATGGACACAACTCACTTTGAGAGGCAGACTGGACATTTTTGCCTAATTGTTGGGAAAAAGAAACTTTCTTTTTTCTATTGCACATTAAGTATGGAGGATGTGAAATCTGGGATTGCTGCAAACTTCTTGTAACCATAAGAGGAGAATCTATTCTACTCGAGAATTAAGTCAGCACTCAGAGAAGAAGAGAGAATAGCTAAGTTTTGAGGTGGAGAGAACCGAGTTGTAGGCATAGCATTTGAACTTGATTGATTCCAGTGGCACTGGAGTTTAGCCATTCCTTAGCAGAAATCAGATTTCTCCAGAAATCTGTCAGTGTGGATGAGGGATACACAGGATATGGATACTGACTGGCATGACTACTGAAAGGTATGATGCATCAGAGCCATGATTATAACAATCTCTGACAACTTGCTTCTACTAATTCTTAGACCCCTTGGAGCTCATCCGTGGTGCAAAGGGATAAATCAGTCTCACTTTACCCCATCCAAAAAAAAATCAGCTATGCTAATTATCTTACATTTCCATTCAAGATCAACTTCTCAACATTTTCCACCATGCTTTATGCTGCAGGAAGCTGACCTAGATGAACAGCACCAATGAGTTCCCTTGTCCTCTGGTTTCCCATTGGTTTGGGCCAGTAGGAAACGGCAGCAGGAGATTAGAGGGAGGAGGGAGTTGCTTTTGACATCCATCGAAGGGAAGTTTCTGTCAAGGTGGCCATCTCATACCTTTCCCCCTTTTTCTTGCACCTTCAGGCCCAGGAGTAAAGCTCACCTAGGCCCAGGATACTATTACTATTTTTTTTCTTTACAGCAGAAACTAAAGGCTAACCGAGTTACTATTCTCTTTTTCCCCTACACTTTACCTTGTAAATAGTCTCTTTATTGAACTTTTCTCGTTATCCATGTTTTCTGCCGGGATTCTAATATTTACCTGATGAACTAGTTTTTTTTTTTTTTTTTTTTTGAGATGGAGTCTTGCTTTGTTGTCAGGCTGGAGTGCAGTGGCGCTTGGCACAATCTCGGGTCACCACAACCTCTGCCTCCTGGGTTCAAGTAATTCTCCTGCCTCAGCCTCCTGAGTAGCTGGGACTATAGGTGCCTGCCCCCACGCCAGCTAATTTTTGTATTTTTAATAGAGACGGGGTTTCACCGTCTTGGCCAGCCTGATCTGTGAACTCCTGACCTTGTGATCCACCTGCCTCGGCCTCCCAAAGTGCGAGGAATACAGGCATGAGCCACTGCGCCTGGCCAAATGAACTAGTTTTAAGTACCCTTAAAAGCATACATGCACTCATGTACATAATAAAGAATATCCTTGTCTTGTCAGCTTGGCCAATTTGAGTTAATCTTTTCAGTTTCTGTATACCAGCTTGCCCTCATGGTTGATGCATATATTTTTAACCCCATCTTCCAATGCTATGCAACATTGTCTGAATGAAAGCTCTCTTTCAATCTGTCCTTGGGTAGCACCTTGTATCTGCCCATTCTCCTGGAGCTTCTCACAAGTCAATTATAAGCACTATTAAATAAAGTGTTCAGATAATTCTTAAGCACTGATTAGAATGGCTGCTAGCAAATGATTGCTTAGAAACTGGCTGGGAATGCTTATAGTAACCAAATTTTATACCTTGTTGAATTCTATACATCCTAGAATTTTCAATCCCTAAAATAAGGTTTGCAAGCAGATGTTATATTGACCCTCTCACCCGTTAGCTCTACAATATATGACAATGTGTTATGTATTTTGAGCTGAGCTCTGGTTTAGAGAGTTTCATAATTGTTTAAAAGACAAACAGATAACAAACAGTTACTATGGTTTGCTCAAAGATATCTTAAGAGGATGTAGTCATGGCCATAGTTATGTACATAATTAAAGTAATTTTTTAATACACTAAAAAGTTTTGGCTGGGTGCAGTGGCTTACGCCTGTATTTCCTCACTTTGGGAAGCCAAGGCGGGTGTATCACAAGGTCCGGAGTTTGAGACCAGACTGGCCAAGATGGTGAAATCCTATCTCTACTAAAAATACAAAAAAATTTAGCCAGGCACAGTGGTGGGCACCTGGAATTCCAGCTACTGGGGAGGCTGAGGCAGGAGAATTGCTTGAACCCAGGAAGTGGAGGTTGTAGTGAGCCAACATTGTGCCACTGCACTCTAGCCTGGGCAACAGAGCAAGACTGCATCTCAAAAAAAAAAAAAAAGTTTTGCCATCCATTTTTATCATGCAGCCATTGTGATGACTATATTTTCTAAGTACTTTATAATTAAAAAGAATTATAAGCTATTATGTACCAAATGTCAAGAATGGATAATTTTTTTACAAAAATTATAGTGGAGTTGGATATGGGCTATAGTGTGTGGCTTCCTCAAGATATATTTGTCACTTTACTCTTGTCACACTGGTGCTTACTTTCCTGTTATGTTCTGTATGGCTTACTTCAGGTACATGGAGGAGCTTGTATGTACTATGACAAGGCAATGGATCAAGGAAACTTTTAGCTCAGAAATGTGACAATAGCCTGTCATTAAGAGAATTTTCTCAGCTCATGTTGTGTGAATGATTAGAGCTTGTCAACTTCGTGAAATAATTATACAATGAGGAGTTTTAAATAAAAGGAAACTCAGAATTTCTTTCTGGAAGATACTTATGTATAAGAAAAGAACATGTGAGCTGGACATGTTGGCTCACACCTGTAATCCCACCTACTTAGGAGGCTGAAACAGGAGGATTGCCTGAGCCCGAGTTTGAGGCTGCAGTGAGCTGAAATCATGCCAGTGCACTTTTCAGAAAATTGTAATACTGTATAATATCTAGTTCAAATTCATATTTCTCAATTGTGTACAAAATGGTTTTTTAACTGATTTTTTCAGCCAGAATTTACCAAGCTTCATTCACTGTATTTTGTTTTTGTGTCTCTTTAGTCTATTTTAATTCACAGAGGCTTTCTAATGGCCTAAGAAGTATAAATTATAGCCGATATTTGATGTGGCTCCCCCAGGAATGTAGTGTGTACATAAAGTCTCTTGGTATCATCATTGATGAATCTTTGGATTTACTGAAACTCTTTCCAAATAAGTTGATTTACAATGTATCCTCCCTCCCTCCCTCCCTTCCTTTCTTCCTTTTTTCCTTCCTTTCTGAAACAGGGTCTCACTCTATCACCTAGGCTGGAGTGCATTGAGTGGTGCCATCATGCCCATTGCAACCTCAACCTCCTGTGCTCAAGTGATCCTCCCACCTCAGCCTCCTGAGTAGCTGGGACTACAGGCACATACCACCATGCTTGGCTAATTTTTGTATTTTCTATAGAGACAGGATTTTGCCATGTTGCCCAGGTTGGTGTTGAATGCCTGAGCTCAAGTGATCTGCCCGCCTCAGCCCCACAAGGTGCTGGGATTACAGGCCTGAGCCACCACGCCCAGCCTAGAGGACAATATTAGAATATACATGTCGAAATATTTAGAGGTAATGTCTAAACCTCACTTCATAATGTCTAAAACTCACTTCATGATGTCTGTACCTCACTGTCAAATGGCTCAGACAAATGTATATATATATGTCACATATTTTATTTCTATGTATAATATATGGCAAATAGTTCTGCAATGTATATATGTGTATGTGTGCAGCCACACTTACATATATGTATGTATTTTACCACACACACACATACACACACACACACACACACACACACACACACACACACTCTTGTTGGTTCTCTTTCTCTGAAGAGCCTTAATCAATACATATGCATTATTTTATTGTTATTTGCTATTCTTTCTTCAATTACTTGCTCTTACTGGGAATTTTAGCCTTTGTTATTCTTAACTCTTTCAAAACTCTGGAAATCAAGTGTTGTATTCTTATGAAGCTCCTTTAAATTCTTTTATCTAATGTCTTTGATGGTTAGGAATTTTGATCCAAAATATTGGCATACAAAGAGTGTCACATTCCTTCATTTCTTTAAGAATCAAATCTGCTACTAGGAGAACAGCAATTGGAAGCGCTGAGGACGGAGAAAGCACAGCTGAACCCGGGAAGGCCCAGCTCTGTGGGGAAGGGGCGCCTCCCGAAGGAAAACTAAGAAACAGAAAAAACTTCATCACCAACAAGCTGGACGTCCACTCAGAGACCCAGTTGGAAAGTCGGCAATTACAAAGACAACAGGTGGATAAATCCACAAAAATGGGAAGAAACCAGTGCAAAAAGGCTGAGAACACCCGAAATCAGAATGCCTCTCCTCCTACAGGGGATCGCAGCTCCTCATCAGCAAGAGAACAAGGCTGGATGGAGGATGAGTGTGATGAACTCACAGAATCAGGCTTCAGAAGGTGGATAATAAGAAAATTCTGTGAGCTAAAAGAACATGTTCTAACCCAATGCAAAGAAACTAAGAACCTTGAAAGAAGATTTAACGAAATATTAACGAGAATGGACAACTTAGAGAAGAACATAAGTGAATTGATGGAGCTGAAAAACACAACACGAGAACTTCGCGAAGCATGAACAAGTTTCAACAGCCAAATTGACCAAGCAGAAGAAAGGATATCAGAGGTCGAAGATCAACTTAATGAGATAAAATGAGAAGACAAGATGACAGAAAAAAGGGGAAAAAGGAATGAACAAAGTCTCCAAGAAATATGGGACTATGTGAAAAGACCTAATCTACGTTTGATAGGTGTACCTGAATGTGACGAAGAGAACGAATCCAAGCTGGAAAATAC
>PVKP010016354.1:0-48322 GCA_004027715.1 Plecturocebus donacophilus
TTCTGATTTCAAGTGTTCTCAGCCTTTTTGCACTGGTTTCTTCCCATTTTTGTGGATTTATCCACCTGTCATCTTTGTAATTGCCGACTTTCAGATTGGGTCTCTGAGTGGAGGTCCAGCTTGTTGGTGATGAAGTTTTTTCTGTTTCTTAGTTTTCCTTCGGGGGGCGCCCCTTCCCCACAGAGCTGGGCCTTCCTGGGTTCAGCTGTGCTTGTTCTCCATCCTCAGTGCTTCCAATTGTTCTTCTCCTTGTTGGGATGGGACCAGCGGAGCCCGACTAAAAAGGCATCCAGTCCTGTACAATCCGCACCGAGAAGCGCCGCGCCAGCCAAAAGAGTCACCCTGGCGACCCGTGTGGCTCCTTCGCTGGGAATCTCCCAGTCTGTGGGCATCAAAAATTTGTCTGCAATTGCGGCGTCCACTCGCTCTCTGCGCTTTCACTGAGAGCTACAATCCGGAGCTGCTGCTACGTGGCCATCTTGGATCTCTCTCTATATGCATAATTTTTTATGAATATAAAAGGATCTTAGCCTCCAGGTTTTTCTATTTTCCATTAAAATTACATCACTGAATAAAATATGCACAAAGTCAGAAGAGAATATGCCAAACTGCTTTATCCTTTTTGCAAATAAGAAACAAACTGCAACTCAGTGAAGATTAGTAAGTTGTATGATTACTGTAAAGGTGAAATAGACACTAAAATGATGAATAAAGAACTCTAAAATATTTATTGAGTAAAAATGTGTATAAACAAAACTACAAATGTGTGAAATGTATGAAAGATTTAGACATAGTAAAACTTTTATCACTGAACTGCAGGAGCAAAAAGAAGTCAAGAAAAATGATAGAGGCCAGAACTTTTAGATACTCAAAGAACCTTAAGTAGAGGGAATGGATGGTCACTGGAGTATTGTAACAAGGGAGTTACTTGTTCTGGTGTCAGTTTTAAAAAGACTTCTCCACTACTGCGTGAATGATAGAAGCAAGAGGAGAGAGGCAGATTCACCAGTGTGAAGCTGCCTCAGTTATTCAGGCACATGGTCACCAAAACTGGTCTAACCATCCAATTAGATGATAAAAAATGACTTCAACATACACTCCAGAAAATACTTATTTTTGAATGATATACGTGACTACTACTATACTCAACATGCATATTCTAAAGCATGTACAACAATGTAAGAAGAATGTAAAATGAATGTATATAATTATATAGTTATATATCATACATCATATATAGTAATTATTAGTCTTAAACTCATCATAAATTGAAAACATCCTAAGTCAAAAATACATCTAATACATCTAACCTGCTGAAAACACCATGGCCTAGCATAGCTTACTTTATTGACTGACTGAATGATTGAGACAGAATAATGCTGTGCCACCCAGGCTGCAGTACAGTGGCATGATCTCGGCTTACTGCAAAGTCTACATGCCAGGTTCAAGCAATTTTTGTGCCTCAGCCTCTCCCATAGCTGAAATTACAGGCCAGCGCAACCACACTCAGGTAATTTTTGTATTATTAGGAGAGATGAGGTTTTACGATGCTGGCCAGGCTGGCCTCAAACAATTATAAAGTCAGGTAATAAGATATCTGTAGTTTTGTTCTTTTTGCTTAGAATTGCTTAGGCTCTTTATTGATTCATATGCATTTTAGAATTGTTTTTGTCTAATTACGTAAAAAATTATGTTTGTATTCTGGCCTCAAGTGATCTGCATACCTTGGCCTCCTAAAGTGCTAAGATTACAGATGTGAGCCACTACACCAGCTGCGTAGCCTAATTTAAATGTGCCCAGTACACATATATTAGTTTACAATTGAGTAAAAATCATCTAGCAACATAGTACATTGTAAAGTATTGGATGTTTACCCATGTGATCACATGGCTGACCAGGAACTGAGGCTTTCTACCACTCCCAGGATAGTAAGAGATTATCATAAAGTAAATCATATCATTAGCCTAAGAAAAGATCAAAATTCAAAATTTGACATATGGCATACTGGTCCATTTGTCTATGTGTCTATTTTTGTGCCAGTACCATGCTGTTTTAATTACTGTTGCCTTACACTATAAAGTCAGGTAATAAGATACCTCTAGTTTTGTTCTCTTTGCTTAGGATTGTTTGGGCTGTTTATGGATTCATATGCATTTTAGAATCCTTTTTTGTTTAATTATGTGAAAAATTATGTCTGTATTTTGATTGTAATATCATTGAATCTGTAGCTTGTTTTGGGCATTATGGCCACTTTAACAATATTGATTCTTCCAATCCATAAGAATGGAATGTTTTTCCATTTGTTTGTGTTATCTATAATTTATTTCAGCAGTATTTGGTAGTTTTCTTTGTAGAGATCTTTTACCTCCTTGGTTAGATATATTCCTAGGCATTTTGTTTTTTGTGTGTCTATGGTAATGGTGTTGTGTTCTTGATTTAACTCTCAACTTGAATGTTGTTGTATAGTAATGCTACTAATTTTGGTACATTGATTTTGTGTCCTGAGACTTTACGAAAGTCATCTATCAGTTCTGAGAGACTTTTGGTGGAGTTGTCAGGACTTTGTAGGTATAGAATTTTATTATTAGAGAAGGGAGGACTTTAACTTTTTATTTTCCCACTTGGATGCCTTTTATTTCTTTCTATTGCCTGATTGCTGTGGCTGGGATTTCCAGTACTATGTTGAATAGGAGTTGTGAGAGTCCCATTAAAAAGTGGGCAAAATACATGAACAGATAAGAGAAGACAAATAAGTGGCCAGCAAACATATGAAAAGGTGTTCAACATCACTAATCATCAGAGAAATGCAAATCAAAACCACAATTAGGTATCATCTCACAGTCGGTCTATTATCCAAAAGTAAAAAAACAACAGTTATTGGCAAGGCTGCAGAGAAAAGGGAAGATTTATACACTGCTGGTAGGAATGTAAATTAGTTCAGCCACCGTGGAGAGTAGTTTGGAAGTTTCTCAAACAACCTAAAACAGAACTACCATTCAATCTAGCAATCCTACTACTGGATATATAGCTCAAGGAATTTGTTCTACAAAGAAGACATGTACACTCCTATATTTATTTTCTACTATTCACAGTAGCAAAGACATGGAATCAACTTAGGTGCCCATCAGTGCTGGGTTGAGTAAAGAAAATGAGGTATATATACATTATGGAATACTGCACAGCCATGAAAAAGGATGAAAGTATGTCCTTTGCAGCTACATGGATGCAGCTGGAAGCCATTATCATAATTGAATTTACTCAGGAACAGAAAACCAAACACGCTGTTTCTTGCTTATAAGTGGGAGCTCAGCAGTGAGTATACAGTGACTATACATGGACACAAACATGACAAAAATAGACAGTGGTGACTGCTGGAGGTGGGAAATGGAAAGGAGAGCAAGAGCTGAAAAAGTCCTTACTGTGTACTATGTTCACTACCTAGGTGATGGGATCATTTGTATCCCAAATCTTAGTATCTACAATAGACCCATGTAACAAACCATGTAGCAAACCATGTACCCCCTGAATCTAAAATAAAAGTTGAAAATATAAAATAAA
This sequence comes from Plecturocebus donacophilus, assembly GCA_004027715.1. Lineage (NCBI taxonomy): Eukaryota > Metazoa > Chordata > Mammalia > Primates > Pitheciidae > Plecturocebus > Plecturocebus donacophilus. The sequence continues at coordinate 3,559 of PVKP010016354.1, forward strand.
AGCAATATAAATATACACAATATATTATTATGTCATAGTTGTTGTGTTATTTTTAAGGACAGTGCTTATTTTCTTTTTATAACCTCCTGTACCTTATAATTTCCTAGAATTAAGAGCACGAGATGTGTCCTCTCCCTGACGTTTGCTGGGGATTTCATCATTCTTTTATTATTTCTTCATAGGAATGTTTTAAAGTCACATGTACATTTGATGTAGTTGATTTAGTTTAATGTTTTATAAATCAAACCCAGACATACAGTAATATGGTACTTTATACTGAACGAAAAGATTAAGTGATGGTTTTAGTGCCTACTGTACTTTTACCCCTACCTTGCTGTTCTGTGTACACCTCTTGTACCATCAGTGACACATGTGTAGAGGAAAAGAATCAGTGTCAATTAGAATATTAAATATCAGTAAAGACCTGTAGACTGCCTACTATTACCAGACCTTTCAAGAATATAGTACATTTCCTTGGGATTTTAGAAATTAATGTGATAAGAAGTTAAGTTGACTTGCTGAAATTTGGGTGGGTGATATAAGGAAAAAGAAAAATTGAAGAATAACCTAATTAAGGAAATATCCAATATAATCTAAGGTAATCTTGAATGTAAAGGATATTTGCTGATATTTATCTATTGACTGAAGGTTATAAGAAAACTTTGTAAATATTAGAAATAGAATTTAGTTGCCCTACACATTTTCATTGAATTTAGGAATGTAATACTAACTTTGAATTTTCTCAATCTCTTTGGAATTGTTTGAGATTCACTAAAGCTTTCTTGGATCTTTAACTAAACTATCATTGCAAGGGCTGAAAAGTCCCTGGTGGGGATCTACCCAGTCTGACTGGATAGCCTAATTGTGCCTCACCAACCAAATTTACATGTTGAGGTTCCAACCCCCAGTGTGACTGTTTTGAGACAGGGACATTAATGAGAGAATTATGGTTAAATTATTTTTTAACCTCCTATGCCTTATGATTTCCTAGAACTAACAGCAAGAGAAGTGTCACTTCCCTGATGTTTGTGGGTAATTTCGTCATCATTTAAAAAAATTATTTATTCACAGTAATGTTTTAAAGCTACATATCCATGTTATTGGAATTTATTTAAAGCTTTTGCAATTTAAGCCCAGATACACAGTAGTATGGCACTATAAATGGTAAAGCCCTAATTCAATAGGACTGATGTCGTTAAAAGAGGAGGAGGTGACACCAGTGAAAACACCATGTAGGGGCACAGCAAGAAGACACCATCTGTAATCCCATGGGAGAGGCTTCACCAAAACCAACCCTGATGACACCTTGAACTTGGACTTCAAGCCTCTAGAACTATGAAACAAATTCTATTTTTATAACCCAGTTTGTGACATTTTTGTTATGACAACCAGAGTAGAATAATACAATCATATTTAAGTAATAAACATATCAAATTGGTATTCCAGCCACATTGGTTTGTCCATTTTAAGGATCAAATTCAGACATTTTCTTATGAATCTGAGTATAATCTATTCCTTAAATTCATTGAAGAACCTAGATTATTTGAAAATAATTTTCTTTTTGAGATGCTCTTAAAATCTATAACATCATAATATGATGCAAAAATATGCATCTTATGCACATATCCTTTCTAGTGGTTTGACTTAAACCATAGTTATTAATGCTATGACAAAAATAGACTTGGAATTTACATAACCATAAATTTTAAGTAAAATATAAACATTTGATTTAATCTTATCAAGATTATATATGCCTTACCTAACCTTAACAGTTAAAGATTTGAGAAACTTATACAAACTATCTCAGCAATAAAATAAAATATGAATATTCAATTGAATATATTATAAATATAGATTTTAGAGAAAAAGAGAAAGGAACATGACACTTGAAATGGTTTCCCTTTGATTCTTAAAAAAAAAAAAAATCAATCAACACACAAAAATCCATTAACCTTTAGAACACCCTGTAAAGCTACTTGGGACATCAAGTTAATATGTAATTCCCAGAAGTGCTTTATAACATATTTTCTGAGGATTCAATTGAATAAATGAGAAGTAATAACAACTAACAATATTCTAATAAGCTGTCAATAGGAAAAAAAAATCATTTGAAACATTACTGTTAAATGTCAAATTTTAAATGAAATATAATTATCATGAGCAAGAGCCACAAAAGCAGCTTTCATTATAATAAGGTAGATTTTTTTCTTGTGTCATATAAACTTTAGAGAAAAATATAAATAATAGACTTTGGCTATTTAAAAAATTGTTAACATGTAAGAGATTTGGAGGTCAAACTCTGCATAAATACTTGCTTATTGGGGAGTAGTGATTTTTTTTTTTTAAAGGTAGATGTTGTAGAAAGAGTAGGGGGCTTAAGTAACAAAAAATGATTTATTTAAATATTATTTGAAAGTTCAGTTACACCATAATATGCAACAGAAAATTGTCTAGGATTCAAATAATATTCTGAATCACAGACTACCATAGGCCAACATATGGCATCAGTTACCTAGAAGTTGGTCAGGCAGGAACAACTGCTTCACAGTACAGTATTGTCAGGCATTTCTTTCAGCAAGAACCCTGGTGGCAGTAGCTCCTAAAGTAGTCTCTTGGACAGTTGGGAGCTAGTCTCTTCTCAGGGAACAGGCCCAGTGTGAATAGAGGAGATGCCCATTGGGCAGATGTGGGAGCTGCCCTCACATAAAATCCTCTGGATTAAAATCTTCATTTCCCATAGCAGTAAATATCACCTTTAACATTTCTTTGTACAATACCCATTTAGCCTTCCCACTATAACAATTATGTCTTCAGAGGTATCCAATGCTATAGTATCCTCACTAGGTATTTAAAGTTTATTCATAGTTCTTTATAGACTAGAAGACATTTTTCCATTAGGAGTCATTTATTTGTTATAAGTAAGTTGCCGAAACAATAATTGAATTTCAGTCATCAAATTACCATAGTAACAGAACTGAACATTATTTCCCAAATTTACATTCCCATACAACAGAGAAAATTAATTTTTACTCTATGTATTTGTGTACACCATGTTCTTCATTGAGGACAACAAAAATTACAAAATATAAATTCTTGAATTATTTATATGTAACAAAATTATTTTAATTTTTATCCAGAAAGCAAAGTATAAAGGTATTTTTCAAAAGAAGCAATAAGTTTCCATTCTAGGTTAGAAATGTAAATCTATAAAATATAAAACTTTTGTAGTAGGATAGAAAATTTAGAGAACTAAAATAACTCAACTAATAAACACTAGAGATTTGTGGACTGTGAACTTGAGAGATGATTTATGGCAACTGGTAGAAGAAATGTCTAAGCTGCAAAGTGTTCAAGAGGTGACTTGGGTGCTGTTAAAAGCATTCAGTTTTATGTATTCACAAATATATGATTTGGAATTGGAACTTATGTTTAAAAGGGGAGAAGAACATAAAAATTTAGAAAGTTTGCAGTCTGATGATATGATAGAAAAGAAAAGCCAGTTTTCAGAGGAGAAATTAAAGCCTGCTACAGAAATTTGCATAAGTAATGGGGAGACAAATGTTAATTACCAAGACAATGAAGAAAATGTCTCCAGGGCATGTCAGGTGTCTTTATGGTAGCTTCTCCCATCAAAGGCCTGGAGACCTAGGAGGGAAAAATGGCTTCAGGGGTTTGCTGCTTCATAAAGCCTCAGGATTTGGTGCCCTGCATTTCAGCTATGACTAAAAGGGGTCAACTGAAAGCTCAGGCACTTGTTTCAGAGGGTGCAAGCCCTAAGTTTTAGCAGCTTTCATGTGGTGTTGAGCCTGTGTGTGCACGAATGTCAAGAATTGAAGTTTCAGAACCTCCACCTAGATTTCCAAGGAGGTATGGGAACACCTGGATGTCCAGGCAAAATTTTGCTGCAAGGGTGGTGCCTTCATGGAATACCTCTGCTAGGGCAATGTGGAAGAGAAATATGGGGTGAGAGCCCCCACACAGAGTCTCCACTAGGGCACTACCTAGTGGAGCTGTAAGAAGAGGGCCACCATCTTCCAGACCACAAAATGGTAAATTCAACAGCTTTCACAGTGCACCTGGAAAATCTGCAAACCCTCAAGTCCAGCCAGTGAAAGCAGTCAGAAGGGGGCTATACCCTGCATAGTCACAAGGGCAAAGTTGCCCAAGACCATGGGAACCCACCTCTTGCATCAGCATGACCTGGATGTGAGACATGGAGTCAAAGAAGATCATTTTGGAACTGTAAGGTTTCACTGCTTGCTGAATTTCAAATTTTCATGGAGCCTGTAGACACTTCATTTTGGCTAATTTCTCCCATTTTGTATAGGTTTATTTACCCAGTGCCTGGACCACCATTGTATCCAGGAAGTAACCAACTTGATTTTGATTTTATACACTCATAGGCAGAAAGGACTTGTCTTATCTCAAATGAGACTTTGGACTGTGGACTTTTAATTTTATGCTGAAATCATTTAAGACTTTGGGGAACTGTTGGGAAGGCATGATTTGTGAAATCACAAATCACATTTCATGTGAAGACATGAGATTTGGGAAGGGCCAAGGGTGGAATGATATGATTTGGCTATGTCTCCTCCCAAATCTCACTTTGAATTGTCATAATCCCCACATATCAAGGGCAGGCCCAGATGAATATAACTGAATCATGGGAGTAGTTTCCCCCATACTGTTCTCTCCTGGTAGTGAATGAGTCTCACCAGGTCTGATGCTTTTATAAATGGGAGTTCCCCTACATAAGCTTTCTTGCCTGCTGCCACGTAAGAGTTTGTTTCTCATTTCTCTTCTACCATGATTGTGAGGCCTACCCAGCTATGTGGAACTATGAGTCAACTAAACCTCTTTCCTTTATAAATTACCCAGTCTTGGGTATCTCTTTATTAGCAGTATGTAAACAAACTAATACAACAGGCTTTTTTTCCTTTATTTTATATTTTTCTGAAAGATAAATATTGACTTTCAAAGAATTTTTTAAAATTATTTTTAAAGTTTCTTTTAAAATTTAAAAATATTTTCTTTTTAGTTTTTGTTTTAAAGACTCATAATATCACTTATAAGTTTTTGTTTTAAAGACTTATAATATCAACACAGGGACAATAATGTTAAAATAACAGAGCTAGACTATTCTTCCACTTTGTGAATAATGGAGAGATCAAAGTCATTCATACCTGAATTTCCATTACAAAGTTATGCAACATTAAAAACAAACTAAACACTGAGATTACTTGTCTTATTATCTTGTTTAAGTAAAAGGCTATTACTTACTGTGATTTGAATTTTAACAATTAGACTTATTCTCTGAATGCATTAAAATAAATAATTTCTATAATTAACACAAGTATACCATTTCTATAGCAAATGTGGAAAATATGCGTCTATCTTCAGTTAGAGTCATAATAATTTTATTAACCCCTACTTCAATACATCCAGGTTAATAAATCAAAATACCATTAAGTGGGTAGCTTATAAACAACAGAAATTCATTTCTTACAGTTCTAGACACTGAGAAGTTTAAGATCAAAATGCTGGCAGATTCAGAGTCAGGCAAGGACTCAATTTCATATAGATAGCCCATTCTTGCTGAGTTCTCACATGGTGAAAGAGGCAAAGCAGATCCCTGGTGACACTTTCATAGGGCCAGTAATCCCCTTCATGAGGGCTTTACCCAAAAACCTTACTTCTGATCACTTTTCAAAGACTTCACCTTCTAATTATACTGATGCCTGGGATTACGTTTCCTCATGTAAATTTGGGGGTGGGGAGTGGGATATAAACTTTCAAATTGCATCAAGCCTCTCCTTGTTTTTTTAGTACCTCAGAAACCAGTAACATTAAGGCACACTTTCTACAGGTGTAGAATCTCCATTATGATATTATTTTGACAATGACAACTTGATCTAATGTGTATATATGTGTATATATATAAATCTATATATTACATTTACTTTTGTCAAAGTTCTTTCAATCATCCATTTATTATCACAACTAAGAATCAGGACTCTAACAAAACCACATACATAGGAAGACTATACATGATGTACTTAGAGTTGTTAGAGACTCTCAAAATCTCTATTGTATATTTAAATCTCTTTCTTTTGTTCTGGGACCCAGAAAACTACACGCATTTGCTCTCTAGACTTGATTAATTTCTTCACATTGCTCTAGAATAGCCTGGCTTTTCTCTTTATATTGGCCCTCTCAATAGAGGTTGGCTTATCTCAAGACCCATATGCTTCATTGAGTCTTTTCTCAAGACTTTCATTTGTACTTAAAATCATCTGCATAAAATAGCTTTAGCATATTTACCTTATATTTCTACTTAACTGCCTCATGTGTGTATTTTTTACTCCTTGTCTACATTGCAATTTGTTTTTGAAAAGATACTTAATTCTCCTTTTAATATCCCAGCATGTCCTCTTCCTGGACATCATAGTGATGGAGTTCTGTGAAGGATTTCTTCTTACATCTCTGTAAAATACTGTGACCTCCATTTTAAGTTATGCTGATGAAAAGTTATTCATCCCTTGAAACTTCCTTATAGAACTTCTATTTATACAATACAGTAGGAATTTATCTGTTCTGTCCTTGAAAAATTTTTAAACAGAAAATATGTAAAATAATTTAAAATGTTTTTTGATAAGTAATGGACTACGTGAGATTTTTTGGATACATTGTCACATGGTTGTGAATTTGTAAGAACTATAATTAATAGTTATATTAATAGTGAAAGGAAATAGAATACATAATTTTGCTAACAAATTCATGTGAATTATAAATGTATGTGTTTTTTGACATAAACAACAAATCCTATTAATAATTATTAATGACGCTAATGCATTCTATTACTATTTTGAAAATTTATTTCAGTATTGATATGTCAGCTTTCCAGTTTATATTTTTAAAATAAAGCAATTAAAATATAAATAAAATTATTTACATATTTATAAATATAAAATTATAAAATATAAGATATTTAAAGTTATTTGGATACTCATTGAAATGCTAATTTTTCATAAAGATAAGTTATAATTACAAGCAGCAGTAAGAATTATCTTCTTATTAAACATCTAGAAGATACATATTTCACTATAACAAAGGTTACAAGCTACCCACAAAATGTGTGCTACAACTTAAATAATGCAGAATTTTTTTTAGGAGAATCATACCAGAAGAGTTTATTTCTCACTTCCCTGCCCACAGATTGTCTTACCATAAAAAACACATTTGTCTGGGCCAGGTGAGATGGCTCACGCCTGTAAGCCCAGCACTTTGGGAGGCCAAGGTGGGTGGATCACCTGAGGTTGGGAGTTCAAGATCAGCCTGGCCAACATGGTGAAACCCTTTCTGTACTAAAAATATAAAAATTATCCAGAAATGGTGGCATGAACCTGTAGTTTCAGCTACTATGGAGGCCAAGGCAGGAGAATCACTTGAACCCAGGAGGCAGTACTGTGGTGAGCAGAGATGGCACCACTGCATTCCAGCCTTGGCAATAGAGAGAGACTCCATCTCAAAAAGAAAAAAAAAGTACATTTGTCATTATCATTAGTATGTTTGCCTTATGTATTAGTCTATTTTCATACTGCTATGAAGAAATGCCCAAGACTAAGTACATTACAAAGACAAATTAGCTTTAATGAGCTCACAGTTTCGCATAGTTGGGGAGGCCTCACAGTCATGGCGGAAGTTGAAGAAGGAGAAAAGGCATGTTTTACGTGGTGGCGGGTAAGAGAGCAAGTACAGGAGAACTGCCCTTTTATAAAGCTATCACTTCTCATGAGATGTATTCACTGTCATAAGAATAGCATGGGAAATATCTTCCCCATGATTTAGTTACCTCCCACTGCGTCCCTCCCTTGAAATATGGGGATTATCTTGAATTACAATTCAAGATAAGATTTGGGTGAGTACACAGCTAAACCATATCTTTCCACCCTGTCTTCTCCCAAATCTTAAGTCCTCACATTTCAAAACCAATCATGCCTTCCCAATAGTCTCCCAAAGTCTTAACTCATTTCAGCATGAATTGGACTAAAAAGTCCAAGTCCAAAGTCTCATCTGAGACAAAGCAAATGCCTTCCACTGATAAGCCTGTAAAATCAAAGCAAGTTAGTTAACGTCTTAGATACAATGGGAGTACAGGAATTAGATAAATACATCCATTCTGAATGGAAGTAATTGGTTAAAATGAAGGAGGCAAAGGCCCTATGCAAGTCTAAAATCCAGCAGGGCAGTCAAATCTTAAAGCTTTGAAATGATCTCTTTTGATTCCATGTCTCACATCCATCCAATATTAACTCTAAGTAGACTATAAAAAGTTAAGAATAATTAATATAATCTCTAGATCAATTATACATGCAAAATATCCTACCTAATAGCTATAACAATAAGGCCAATAAATAAAATGGAATTTTAAACAGACTCTTTGGAAAATTATATGATAATACATCTTAACCTATTTTAGGATTCCCATTTGTTAACCACCTAATGGTTGGCACTTATATAACACTTATAAAACAAAACAGTGTTTTTATAGAAAACACTGGATGAAAATAATGACAATGGTTATTAAGTATATAGTTTCATATTTACTCAATTTTGAAATTTTAAAATTGTATATATACTATTTTGGATATTATTACTATTCATACATTGTTTTATAACTTCCATTGAGGTCTTGCAGACTTTCAGTTATTCAGTCCTTATCTTTTTTTCTCTCTCACACAAATATATACATACATAGAATTCAGGCTTCTGATTTTCATTGCTTTTTGCAATGTTACTGCATTTTTCTCTCAAATTTCACTTGATTATATTAGCCCATTATCAGATTGCAATAAATACCTGAGATTGGGTCATTTATAAAGAGATTTAGTTGGCTCACAGTTCCATAGGCTATATAGGAAGTATGATGCTGGCATCTATTTGGCTCCTGGGGAGGCCTCAGGAAATTTAAAGTCATGGCAGAAGGTAAAGGGGGATTGAGCACTTCACATGGCCAGAGCAAGAGTAAAGAGAGACAGTGAATGGAGGGAGGTACTACACACTTTTAAACCATCAGATCTCATGCGAATGCACTCATTATCATGAGAATAGTGACAAAGGGATGGTGCTAAACCATTCATAAGAAAGCTGTCCCATGATCCAGTGTCCTCCGACCAACTTTGGGCATTGCATTTCAACGAGATTTAGGGAAACATTCACACTATATCATCAGTACTACACTCTGTGCTCAAAAGATTGGCTTGAAAAACAGATTATAGAACCGTTAAAAAAGTACTGTTTTATATAATCTGATCTAGATCATAGGAAAGATAAATTATGGTACTGAAAACAGAATCTTGCTAATGTAATAGCTTGTATAAAATCTACTCACGAATGTTACTTTCTAAAATAAGGATTTTGCCTTACAAAGTAGAGGGATATTAGATACATAAAGTAGTAACTTGAATTAAAATTTTCATCAATTCAATTTTATTTTTTTGTATGTTTGTAATGTGATGATTTTTACATTAATGAAATAAAATTGAGGCTGGGTCAGGTTATGCAATAAACATTTATCTGGGTGGATGACTGAGAAACAACTGAGAAGTAGAGTAGTTGAAGGCCCTTGACTGAAAGAATATATAGAATCTTTGAAAATGTGGTCAAGAAAAAAATACTCAAAATTCTCAATCTCTAAAGAGACTATTAAGACAAGCTAGTATATTATTCCTTTGAGTCTTATTCATTCATTCATTCATTTTCTGTATCACAGTGTATTTTAAATCAGGAATCTGGTCTGGAAATGAACTGAAATGAAGAAGGAATTGTTGAAGTCATGGAGAAGTGACTCTCATTTGCAGGTTTGAAAGTGAAAAAAAATGAGGATAGGTTGTGTTATAGTCGTTACTACAAATATTAACCATATTCTTTTTTTGAGATGTGATATCTAGAATACACAGTGCATATTTATCCAGAATAAAGAGCAATCATCTCCATGGTCTGCCCCAAGGGATTTGAGAAGAATGATAAATAGCCAAGAAATTTTCAAAAACTTTATATATAAACATAGTAGAATTATCCAAAAGAAACTAATGTCTAGACATTTTGTAATATTTTCTAAATATATATTAACTTTTCATTTTTTCTCTAATATGCTATTAGTCTGTATTGTCTCAAGTGTGTGTTTCATCCTTTCTATCACAGAAACCAAGATCAAGATCTGTAATTGTTTGTTTTTGTTTTGATACAGAGTCTTGCTCTGTCACCCAGGCTGGAGTGCAATGGTCTGCAATCTTGGCTCACTGCAACCTCTGTCTCCCAGGCTCAAGCGAGTCTTCTGCCTCAGCCTCCCGAGTAACTGGAGTTACAGGCTACTGCCACCATGCCTAGCTAATTTTTGTGTTTTTAGTAGAGACAAGATTTCATGATGTTGGCCAGGCTAGTCTCAAACTTCCGACCTTAGGTAATACTCGCTCCCCCCAGTGTCGGCCTATCAAAATTCTAGGATTACAGTCTTGAGCCACTGAGCCTGGCCAAGACCTATAATTCTTTGCTGTCTGCTTTGTCCAGAGGATAGAAACGTGATCTAGTCAGGGCCAGACAATGTTTCTCTAGAGTTAAGTGAGGCAAGAGGAAAGAGGCACAAGCAGCATTAATTATATCCTGAAGTTAGGGTGGTGTTATATTGGCCAGGTTGTTTCTGCTTCATGCTTTTTCATTCCACCATGTTTCCATGGTTTCTGCTCATTTCACAAGCCTGATAATCTAACTTATTTTGTGTTCTAATAAAGGCTATTTCTGCTTAAGATAGCTGTAGCAAACTTATTTCTTACAATCAAAACTTTGACAGTACAAAAAGAAGCCTCTATTCTATAAATAAGTATTGAGTTTTGGCTTTTCCACAAAATTTTTGAATTGTGAGATGGTGTATATGACATTTACTTTTTTACAAACACTATTACTGTTTATAAGTCATCTGAACTCAGCTTTTTCCACTGAGTTATTTTTCAGTTTCTGTTTTGTGAAACAGAAACACAAATGTTAGTTCTAAGATCAAAATATATGTAGCCGATGCCTTTTAGCACAAGGCCTAACGTAGCACAGATATAGATGTAGACATTTGTGAATGTCCACAGTGCCAACTGATACTTACTGTCAAGGCCAAAATGATAGAATAATGAAGACTATAGAGAAGGAGAAACCTCCTCAACCATTTCTACACCACAGAATTCTTTCCAATTTCAGCTCAATTCAAACTCACACATAGCAACTGTTACTATTACAGAGGAATCTATTCATGTTTGCCCTTAATTACAAGAGGTTTATTCCTAGAGATTACCTCCTAACTTTATTTCATAATCTCTTAACACAATGTTATGTTGAACTCTACAGTTTAGCTGCAAATTTATCATTTTATTTTCTGTCTAGCATCAATAAATCAGACACAGGTCATTCAAAAAGGGTATATACATAAATTATAGTTTGATTAAAAGTACTAGAAAATGATGTATGAATATAGGCTATGATACCGATAATCTAATTGTAGGGAAGAGCATGAGAGTATAGCTAAGCAAACAACATTGCATCCCTCTACACTCACAGAACGAAAGAGCTGAGAAGGCAACTATATTCAATTTGAAACTAAATTCAACATTCATTAGGCTGAAGGCAGTCAACATTTTAACTATGGATGAAGAAAATAAATCAATGAAATTTTACAAAGACATTTTCCAAGTAATGCCATACTAGGCAAAGCTATACCTATCTTGGTATTTCCTTATCTAGATTTGTTTACTAGAGAGGAGGCTAAAAGTTAAAGTATGATGGTAAATAGTGAGTGTAAACTTGATTGGATTGAAGGATGTTAAGTATTGTTTCTGTGTGTCTGTAAGGGTGTTGCCAAAGGAGATTAACATTTGAGTCAGTGGACTGGGAGAGGCAGACCCACCCTCAATCTGGGCCAGCATCATCTAATCAGCTGCCAGCACAGGTAGGATAAAGCAGGCAGAACAGGGAAGCACAGACCTGCTGAGTCTTCTGGCCTTCATTTCTCCTGTGCTGGATGCTTCCTGCCCTTGAACATAAGACTCCAAGTCCTTCAGCTTTTGGACCCTTGGACTTACACCTGTGATTTGCAAGGGATTCTTGGGCCTTCACCTACAGACTGAAAGCTGCACTGTTGGCTTCCCTACTTTTGAGGTTTTGGGACTCGGACTGGCTTCCTTGTACCACATCTTAACGGACAGCCTATTGTGGTACTTCACCTTATGATTGCACGAGTCAATACGCCTTAACAAAATCTGTTTTATGTATACATCTATCCTATTAGTTCTGACTCTCTAGAGAACCCTGACAAATATACCTAGTGTTACTTACTCTTTGTCAATTGTTTTTCTCTTGAGAATCTCTCATATTTTCCTTTCTTTTTGTTATGTTGAGTAATTTCGGATCTTGCCCTAGATATTGTGAATATTATGTTGTGATTACTCTGAATTCAACATTATGCTTTGAAAATTATAGTTTTTATTATTAAACCAGAAATAAATGGGGATAAAACTGCAAACTCTGTCTCTTGAGTCGCATATCAAAACTTTCTACAGACTTTTTATGTTTAGCTGGGTGGATTGAAAAATGTGTGATTCAGTGTTCTATCAGGGATTTGCTTGTGATAGTCCTTGAAATCTATACATGGCTTTGAAACCAGGGAGAAGTGAGAACCAGGACATTGAAGCAAATACATAGTCTTTGCAGATGAAGATGAGAAAATATTACTAATGTTATAAGTGCTAGGGAAGAGAAACATAAACTTCAATGGAGGCATGTAATATATAGAACCTAAAGTTGGAAAGACTTTACTAAAGTAATCATAGCTCAGCTACTGTAGGTATAGACTTATGATCTGTAAAATGGGTACATTGGAAAGTATTCATATATATATGTATATTTTTGTAATTATCTTTATGTGTTCTTAATGTTTTTTATAGAATTGGCATTTATTTAATAATAGCTTAATAGTTGAAATCAAATTTCTCATCTTATAAATGTATCACCTTAAGAGGCTGTGCTTAAAGCATTACAAACTTATAGTACTCCCAATTAGGGGAGATTATGATTATACATTTTCCATTTCCATTTTTGTATTCAAGGATTATTAATTTTTTTAAAAGACTATTCATGATTGATATAAAAGATTTGACTCCTGTAAATTAGCTACAAACTGTAAGTATAGAATATAAATGGTTAAAGTAAGATCATCCCAGAGCAAAGTTCCAGGACTCAGAAAGCTTTGGTTGAGATCATAGAGACTGAGTCTTACAGATTTCACACTGCTAACAGTTAATGGCATATCTTATCCTGATTGCCTCCCCTAAAATAAACCTAAGTATTAAAGTTGGAAAAACCAAAATAGTTTTTCCTTAGTACATGAGATAACACATAGATCTTTCTGACTTAAAAACACTTCAAAAAATTAAACAACAAATAAAAAGCCCTGAGTGCTTAAAGAAGCAAACAGATTAAAACACAGACAAAAACCCCATACCTTCTATTTTCAAGTAAATTTGTATTCACTTGCTGCAATTTAAAGGAAAAAAAAAAAAACAATTTCGAAGTCATGGATTTACAGGAAGATCTTGACAAACTTACTCTAGGGCAGGTTAGGTATATTTGACAAGGCGGTCTACGCTGTGGTAGAGATTCAGCAGTTGGTCCTGACCACATCTTAGAGGGTTCTTGTAAGACACCATAAAAGTCAGAAGGAATAAAATCCTCTTAAAATAATTATTTGGAGAATAGCCCATACTTCCACAGAAGCTAAAGTCACATAGATTATTCTGTTCTACCTAAGAAACATTAGTTTTATGTTTCCACATGACTTTAAATGGACACACAGAACACAGTAAATTTGTATGGTTTTTAAGATTAAAGTAATCTCTAAACTTAAGAAGCCACAAACAAAGAAATAAAGATGGACAAAGAGTATTTTTCGACTTTTCTTCATTGCACAGGGAAATCCCATTATAAAAACACATTGCCTTTTCCATGTGAAAATCTCCATGTGAAAATCTGGTGTTTAGTTCTCTAGATATTTTTATAAGGGCTTTTTTTCTGAACTTCATCAAACCAATTAACCTTGAGATCCTTACCACTGTCAAATATATTCTCTCGAGGCTTATTTTTGTCTTCATCAGACTTACTCTTTAACTTTTTATGATGTATGTCCATAAGAGATTCTGATCTTTTTGATTCATTGTATGAAGATACCTGCTCAGCCAGTCTCTTATCTCTTCCTGATAATGTATATTCTTCAGCTTTCTTACTGGATGACTTCCTTGATTCCTGTGTTTCCTTAGCTTTCCTTTCCCTATCAGCTGGAGTATCTGTCCAGATTGATCAGTCTCAATGTTTGTCATCAGCTCGTCTCTTAAAGGACCTTGGCCCAAGAACAAAGTCATTTCTGGAGGGAGTTCAGTCATTCATGACTCTCTTACAGTGGGTTTCGAGGAATCATCGTCTCCTTGGTCAGTTTTTCTTTCATTCTCTGGGACCTTTTTTTCAGATTCTGTCTTTACATTATAGTTAACTGGTCCTTTTGTGGGCATTGGTCCAACAATGTCCTTATCTTCACTGCTGTCTGTTTCCTGTTGTCCTGTATCATCTCTGCTCTTGTTACTTTTCTGTGTAGATTTAATGAAACCATGTGGCAATGCAGGACCTATTATAGGCCTTGGGGGAGAATCGCCCTGCTTTTTAAATTCAGGAGGAAGGGCTGGCCCAAAAAACCCATCATCATCATCATCGTTGCCATCATTCTGATTTTTCCTCTATTTTCTTTCAGTTGGACCAGTGTCATCTTCCTTACATTCTTCATTTCCTATTTTGTACAAAGAACTACTGTCTTCATCACTGTCTGATGAATCTGAACTACTGCTTTTATAATTAATAATTAGAGCTGGTCCTGCAATGGGGCTTGGGTCCCGCTCCTCATCCTCTGCTGTTCCTCAGACCTTGAAGCCAAGCAGCAGGGGCCAGTCGATCAGGTCCCTTGCCATCCATGGTGGGGGACACTGCTCACAGATACAAGTTTATCCATGCATGTCCCTCTTAATGTTTTATAATTCATATTATAGATTAGTACAGTACAACACATGCACAAATTATATTTAACATTACATATATTTAAAAGGTGTTTGCTTGAATCAATTATTTATTGATTGGCACACTAACAATCACAGTCTTTAAAACAACACACAATATCTTCATGTCATACAAAATTAACATCTCATCCATGAGTCTTTGGGTCAGATCGAGAATTTGCTGATTTGAGCTAGACTTATACATGTTCACTTTATGGTCTGTGGTCACCTAAAGCTCAACTAGGTAGTTCTTCTGATTTTAGCTGGTTTCTGTCTTTGAATGTTGTCAGAAGATTTGGGCTTGAAAATCTGACTGATTAACTCATGTTTATGTAATTATATCCTCCAGTAGACTAACATCAGTATGCTCCCACAGTGAAGGCAAAGGACCAAGACAGTACAATTGTATAAGACCTCTGGAAGCCTAAGTTTAGAATTGCCATACTATCACTTCCTTTTTATTCTGTTTGCCAAAGTGAGCCATAGACCACTTATATGCCAGGACTGAGAAAACAAATTCTATGCCTTGAATAAAGGAGCCGCCAAGTTATAAAAACCATGAAAACAGGGATGGTAAAGGAAAGGGACAATTTTTATAATCAATTCATTGTAATGTTCAAAGTGTTTGTTTTCTGAGATCATAGAAATTGATCTGAGATATGATTTGGAGACTGTCAGGTGGAGGTGATTACAGGGATGTTGTTACGCAGAGGAAAACAAATCAGATTTAGTTCTATAGTCATGAGATCATTAAAGAGAAAATGGAGAATAAAATGCCAGTTGCCAGAACAATAAAAAGGCTTTTAAGAAAAATTTAAACAGCAAAGATAAAATCAGAGGGGAAATATCTGCAAAAATAATTTAAAAATACCACTAAGCTTAATACATAAATTGTCGATACCAAGTATTAAGAAAATCTCAAAGCCAATGAGAAAATGAGAAGTACATGCAATAAAATAATCACAGTGAAAGAGAAAATAAATCACAAATTATCACATTATAATAATTCTCAAAAAATTTGGAATATAAAATTTAAAAGATGATGATAATCCAAATCATTAGAGTAATAATATTAGAAATTTCAGCTAACAAACTTTCTGAGGTAGAAATTTGGTAATACATTATTAACTGCCTTAAAAGTGATATGTTTGACTTAATAACTATCTGTATCACTAGCCTGAAAATAGCAATAGATGTTTAATACAAGAAATAGAAAGTTGGGAGGCAAGAAATGAAGAAAGGGAGAGATAACAGGGTTGACATTCAGTTCATGGTATGGGGAGTCTTGCTAAGGTAACATCATCTTTACTTAACATAACTTTACTAAGACTTTTCAAGATAGCAACAATATGCACATTTTCATACTGTGCTTCATCTCTATTAGATGGATTGTAGGAGACTGCATTTGGTGATTCATTTAACTTTTAATTATCCAGGAATGTATCTACATAGTTTTTGCCATTGCTTTATCTGTTGTTTTTGGGAAAACCCTCCAAAGAGAAGTTGGATGGAAGAAAAATCTCAATACCAGTGGCTTTTTATTTTAATTTTACTTAAATCAATTTATTAACAGTGAAATGTTAATGAATATAATGAACAGACATTTGACTATGAAATACCAACAACAGGTCAATATTGCTTACATATAACACAATAAAATTTGTTTTTAATGAAAAATATAAAAATAATTCAAAACCAAAACGTGATTCTATCTCCACAGTTTACCTGTGGCATGTGGCATTTCCTATATATTGCTGTGAATCATGAAATCTGAGAGACTGTGTTAACTTCTCTTCCTGGGTTCACAAGGGGGCGTGGTTTCAAGGGCAAGAACTTCCCAGTGACATGCCCCACCTGCCTTCTTTCACATCTCCATCCGGGAGCTTAGAGGTCTTTGTTTAACTTTCATGCATTTGGGAAGATAGACTGCCCAGGTGAGCTCCCTATATCTAGACAGCCCCCAAAAAGCTATGGGAGGACTGTGGGCCAAAGAACAAATTAGATGTCAGAAATCAAAGATCAATCACTCCAGCAGAAGTTTAAAGGAACTTCTTTCATAGATCAAAAAACTTGAATGAGGTAGGAAGAACTCCCAGGTTAAAAGTCTCCTTCTCTCTCATCAGTGGGGACTCCATCTCCAGATCCCCTCCCACAACGGCATGGGAGCTCACTCTATCTCTTTTTCTCTCTCTGCCTAAAGAAATCACTTTCTGCAAAGCACTTGGGGTCCAATATTTACTTGAATGAGTTAACTGCAATGCCAAGATACCCTCCCCGTTCTTGGATGAGTGAGAGATCAAGGGCCTGGAAGAACACATCCTACTGGGGAGCAACCTGAGCCATAGTCTGCAATTTAGTCACAAAATCCACCTCAAAACCCCCAAATCCTTCATTCTTACTGAAGGAATATGACCTCTCTACAAAGAAAACTATTCTCAGTGTTGTGGCAAGTAGAAGTATAGCAATTTCCCCTTAGTCTTTGTAGAATGTATTGTGCAACAAATTGTTTTCAAACATTGTTGTTCTTGTTGGAAATGTTGAACACAAAGTAGCCTTGCTTCCACCAGGCCCTGTGAACCACCTAGCATGAAAAATAGCTTGCCTTTCACTCTGAAGCTAGAGAAGGAACACAATAAGCAACTGAAATTGTTAAGCTAGAGAAGGAACACAATAAGTACCTGAAATTGTTAAGGCTAACCTATAAAAATGTCATGGCCAGAGTGTATATTTCAAAAAAAAAATGATGTATAGTTTTTAAACATTAAAAAAGAAAGCGATGCTTGCTTTTCCTCCTGCTGTGCCAGTGCTATTTTCATTCTAGTTTCCATAACCAAATTTGTAAAAAACTTAAATTCCACTGCTTAAAATTCTTCCCTGTATATATTCAAGACTTTTAAATCTAAATATTGTTAGATTATTTGAGCAAAGGTAGATTTGGTAGACTAATTTTTACTTTTCTGATTGCTAGCATTCTCTTCTTTCCTAGTCTTATTTCTCCAAACTAATGAAATATCTTCTAGTTCCAAAATATTTCTCCCATGTGGAAGTGAGTCTTTCTTTCTGTAGAGAATTAATGTGGAGCAAATGTTTCGCCCTATTGTTTATTCATTTAGCCCTGCATCCACAGCCTTTGAATTCAAAAATTGTTGCTAAAATGTGTGAAATAAGAAAATCTGATACAGGTCTCAGTTAATTTAGAAAGTTATTTTGCCAAGGTGAGGATGAACACCTGTGAGACAGCCTCAGGAGGTTCTCACAACATGTGCCCAAGGTGGTCAGAGCACAGTTTGGTTTTATACATTTTAGGGAGACATGAGACATCAATCAACATATGTAAGATGAATGTTGGTTCTTTCTGGAAAGAAGGAAAACTCAAAGCAAAGGCAGGAAGACTTAAAGTGGAGAGGGGGCTTCCTGGTCATTGGTAGATAAGAGACAAATGGTTGCCTTCTGGACTCTTGCTCTGGGATGTTATAAGGGGAGGGAGCACAAAGGAAAGATGCCCCAGACAGTGGGAACTGCAAAAGCATGGAGGTGAAAATGGCCAGGACCTGAGCCATCGTCATGAGGGGTCGGGGGAAAAAAAAAACAGCAGGAGGAGATGAGGCCAAAGAAGGCAGGAAGGGCCAGCTATGGTACAGGTGAGAGTTTGGTCTTTTGGATTGTGAGCTAGAGAGGAATGGATACAGTTAGGTAAGGAATTCAGGATTTGTTTACACATGCCTAGAGAGTTCAGATGGAAAACAGACCAGCAAAGGGAAGAACAGTGGTTTGAGAAGAAAAGGCGGCTCAGCTGGTCAGTCCTCAGGAGCTACAGGAGAAGTAAAAATAGAGAAGGTAGAGTTACTAGTGATCTACACAGACCCAGGTTAGAGAGAGGGAGTGCAGAATAACTCCACAACACAGATTTGAAGAACCCAAATGCAGCATCCTTCAGGGTACCCAAAAGGCTAAACATTTTTATGTATTTCTGTCAGTTTCATAAAATTACGATGCGGTGAATATCCCCCCAAATTTTATATTTTATATCACACCTTTAACAAGGATTGAGTACTGTTACTTCAATTTTATTATATTTCACGTTTATTTGGCATCCCAGCAATCTTGCTATTTTATAATGTAACCTTTTTCTGTTTGCAGGGCCCTGACATATAGGACATTCAGTTACTGCAGTTTATTTACATAACACCACTTCCCTAATAACAAGTTTGAAATGAAATTTACTTGGGTATATCAACTGTGAGTAATTGTATGAACTTTGCTTTAGCTGGACTAAAGTCCAGACATCACTACAAAAATATCAGATGTATCTCATGATCAGTGACTAATCACACCACTTCTTTCAGAGACTGTCAGGGATTAGTCACTGTGTGTCTGTGATTTAGTTCGCATACAAACAGAAAATATGTATTTGTGTTGCCACCTTGTCTCCCAGTGTTAAGCCCAAGTGACATTTTACAAAAATGAGTAATCGAAAGAGGTACTAGGTCAACAAAGATGAAGGTATAGCAAAGCACAGGATAGTGATAACACTAGAAATGAAATTGAATTGATTAGAAGATAGTGGACATGGAAATGTTGAGGCTGCTTTCTTTAGAGACACCAGACAGGCAGCCAGAGGAACTTAATGAGGACAAAGTTACCAGCATAAATGAGAAAAGTGGCTGTGATGAGATGTGCGGGAGTAAGTAACTCTTGAAAACAAATGTGACATTAGAGGAACTGTTGAAGGATTTTTACAATATCAGAAGCAGAAGAGATAAAATGTTGAAAGCTGACTCAAACCTAGAAGGAAGGACGACAATTCACCAAGACACAAAAAAGACCCTTGTTCCATATAAAAGGAGAAGGCAATCAATGTTCGAACTACTCTTTATACGTTTTTCTTTTAAAACAAAGAAATGGTTTGTCAATGTTGCAAGTACATTTCATGTACACTAAATAAATATAGTTTCACTGTCTCTTCATTCCCCTGCATGTATGTTACTGACAATAAGAGACTTTCTAATAGTTTGACAAGTTTTTTTTAAAGACCACAGAACTATCAATTTATCACACTGAATTCTAGTAGCAGGTTGGGATTAGCTCATACTCTCAGTTTTACAATCCATAGTGAAGATTGTCCATACGTCTTAAATAATTCAGAAATGCAGCAATACAATAAAGAAACAACACCTTATTGTGTTTACTGTTATTTATCATAGTATTCATTATTTTTTACAGTTGATCTCCAAATTACTTCTCTTTTTCTTTATTAAAAGAGCAGACTCACTTCTTCCAACTTCTATTCATAATATAGTATTTAAAATTATCAAGCAGGCTAAGAAACTACCATGTATCTTTTTGTTTGTTCAATGTTCAGAATATTTTCTTCATCTCCCCATAATAGCCATAACAACATCACTTTCTCTCTGAGCTTTCTAGACTGGCCTTTCCTCATCATCAAATTATTTGCTACTCAGTTCTGTTTCCATAGTAATGATTTCTTATCTCTATCATAGGATGCTACAGGAAGTCATATGTTAGCCATATTCTGAGCTCCTTAAGCACCTGTTCCTTTTCTCATTCATCTGTGTTTCTCTAGCATATAGCACAGTGGCAATTTCTTATAGTAACTCCATATATTGTTTTTCCTTTATTAAAAAGGTAACTTTTCGCTGTTTTTTTTACTCTGCTAAAATTCACACTTTACTTTTGGGGAGCGGAATTCAGCCATATTTTTTTTAAGTGCAAGTTCCTATTGCTGCTTCTTTTTTTGGTCCTTTATCTGATTATGAGTGACAGAAAAAGGAGTGGCTTATAAATGCATCTATGCTTTTTAAGCAAATGCCAAGAAAATTGGATTAGAGGCTAATGACTAATTTAGAAGAAACACATACATTAGTAAATTAGTAATTTTATACCTATGTAAAATCTATTAAATAGTATTATTTTAGACTATTCATGGGTACGTTAGCCAACCCATGACCTATGACTCAAACTTACCCTGTTTCGTGGAATACATAGTTTGCACATTTGCACATAAAAATTAGAAATTATCATTAGGATCATTAACCACTCTTTACTAATTAAATATTTTTCCCAGAAATGCACTTAATATCTTATGATTTATAGACTCAACTAATTTATAGCAAAAATGAAAATGTGCATGGTAGGTATTATATATCATCATAGATTTCTGGCATTTTTATGAAACAATAACTATATTTGAAAGTTAAACAGAAGTAATATTTTAAAAAGTCAGTTAAGAGGAAAGCAAACACTTTACTAACTAAATGAAATGAACATCTGTTAAAATGTGGAGGATTTAGTTTTGGAAAAAAATATAGACAGCATTGAGCTTAAAATTGAAAAAATATTCAATTTTTAATTCAATATTCTAAACAATGCTCAAAAAAGTTCTTATTTTTTCCCTGTGAATTTAAGTATGGTCCAAACATCCCTTATGATGCTCAGACCTGTGTTATATACAGATATTTATTGAGAAGAGTTAGAGCATGATACAATACAATATGTCAAAGTCGTTAAGATAATGATGGAATTTTCCCAATCACATGTTCAGATTAGTTTCCTATGATTTCCATAATAATTTATTACAACATTAGTGACTTAAATCAACAGAAATTTATTCCCTCACAAAACTCAGAAAGCCAGAATCTAAAATCAGTTTCACTGGGCCAAAGTCAAGGCGTTATCAGCTGGCTGCCCTGCTTCGGGAATCTCTAGAGAATGTTTCTAGCCTCCCTCAGTTTCTGGTATCTTCCAGCATTCCTTGGCTTGTGATAGCATCACCACAATCACTGTCTTCATGGCACCATTGCCTTGTCCTGACTATCGTCTCCCTCTGCCTTTCTCTTATAAGGACACTGTGATTGCACTTAGAGGCCACCAAGATGATAATCCAAGATAATTGCCCCATTTTGAAATCCTTAATTTGATCACACATGAAAATTCTTTTTTTTTTTTTTGATATAAAGTGATATTCAGAGATTCCAGGGATTAGAACAGTCTATCTTTTGAGGGGCATTTATTCATCCTATCATAACACTAAATACTAATTTTTATACTAGTCAGTGAATTGGTCCCCTGCTTCACACTGAAACATTGTGAATCAATATTTTTAAAATAATTGCTGTGCTACCTTGTGAACTGGCAGATGAATCCGACCACTTTTTAAAAAATTATAATTGATTATTCATTAACGTCTAGAGATAACCTATGACTTTTGGCATTTTTCATTTTGATTAGAAAATCATCTAAAAATCTTTATTAAACCCTATTATCTCTGTAACCTCCATTGTCATTGAATAAAATAAATTGGCTTTATCATAATTGCACAATTCATTGGATCTAAAACATAAGTGAGTGTGGAAAGGCAAAAGGGTTATTTTTAAATGAGTGTAGTCACATTTGGAGGACAGTGAACAAATATACATATTAATTTGATGCTTTTTAAACAGTATTACATTTTTTTTACATAAGAAATAGTTATTTTTATTCTTTCTTTGCAACAGTGTCAAATACTTTGTATGTCAATTTATTTACTAGTCCTTCTATTGTTATTTTGAGATTGCCATCTACAGTAAAATGTCCAAGTTTTCCACTTTGGAAACTCACACACCTACCTCCAAAACACTGTTTTCATATACAGTTTTCATCAACATTATTATATTTCTATTCATGTCTTGGCTGAGAGTGTCTGTAAAGTTCTATTAGGAGGCAACAGAGAAGCAGCCCAGATGCCCCAGAGGTTAGACAGTCACAGAACCCCATGCTTTAGCTCCCTGCTGCCTCAAGATTGCCATCTCTGTGTGCCCCTGTCATCTCCAAATCTGAAATTTCTTGTCAGAATATTTAATCTCTTAAAGAAGTAGTGACTTGGCCCTGCTGGATGAAGAAAGCTGCAGACATAAATTCTTTGTACATACTTTCAGTTGGTTTTCTGGAGTTTTGTCCTAAACCTCTTAAAGAATCAAGAGATCCAAGGGAGGGTCAACTTTTTCCATTATTATCTCCTTATGTAGTCTGTATTTTCTTTCTACTAAACTAGATACATTCCACTCCGTTTATGCCTTTTTTCATGAAAAGTTTCTTCAATTCTATGGGAAAATATAAACTATTTTCCTATGTTCTTCATTTTGATTAATTTAGACTAGTTCTGGTTCATTTTAATTTTGTTAACATGAACGAACTGGCGTTCCCAGGGGAAAATGATCACTTCAGTACGTCTAATCATAAATTTAACTACTAGTTTTGTTTTTCATATGACAAATATTTTATTTGGCTTCTAACTATATCTCTGCATCTTCTTCAGGTATTTGGAGGAAAAAAGTTGTTACAATTCAGGTAAATCAAAGAAGAACTTAGTGTAAATGTCAGAGAAATTTGAAGGAATTCAAACATTTTAGGTATAGCTGACCTTCAAAGGAACTATAAGACATCACTTTAATTCAATAGCTTGGAGAGGCTTCAAGCAGACAGGAGAATCATAGATCGTTTTTTTCACTCTTGAATTTATTCAGTTATGTGAAACAGCTTTATTTGTGTGAGATTGTGTATGTTTCAATGAAAAAAAAAATGGCTTTCAGACACACCAGAATTTAGACAAATTGCCTTTTTTAAGTAATCATTTTAAAGAAAAACAAAGGACAATACTCTAGTAATTGTTGAATACATTTGCCCTCACGAAGACCCTATTGTATTTGGTCTCAGATTGATATTGACAAGAAGAATATATATGTCAATTTTAAATTTTTTTAATGAGTACCTCTTTTGTTCACATAGTTTTATGACCATTTTGTCACTGAAAAAAGCTTCCTTGAAATTATTTTTTTTAAATCAAATAAACAATTTGACCTTTCTAGCATTATCTTATAGCATATTTTAAATGTTTCTATTAATAAGAATTTGTGGGACTCCCAGACAAGAAGGTGGAATAGGAACAGATCAAGTCTGCAGCTCCTAGTGAGGCCAACACAGAAGGAGGGTGATCTCTGCATTTCCAACTGAGGTACCCAGTTCATCTCATTGGGATTGGTAAAAAGTGGGTGCAGCCCACAAATGGGGAGAAGCTGGGTGGGACGCTGTCTCACCCGGGAAGTGCAAGGGGTTGGGGAATGCCCTCCCCTAGCCAAGGGAAGCCATGAGGGACCATGCTATCTGTCCCAGATATTACATTTTTCCCAAAGTCTTCACAACCCACAGACCAAGAGATTGCCTCAGGTGCCCACACCATAAGGGCCCTGGGTTTCAGACACAAAACTGGGAGGTTGTTTGGACAGACACTGAGCTAGTTGCAGGAGTATTTTCTCGTACCTCAGTGGCACCTGGAACACCAGTGAAACGGAACCATTCACTCCCCTGAAAAGGGGGCTGAAGCCAGGGAACTGAGTGGTCTTGCTCAGCGGATCCCACCCCCACAGAGCCCAGCAAACTAAGATCTACTGGCTTGAAATTCTCACGGCCAGCACAGCAATCTAAAGTCGACCCAGGATGCTTGAGCTTGCCAGGAAGAGGGGCATCCACCATTACTGAAGCTTGAGTAGGCATGCAAACAAAATGTATACAAAGCTGCCAGAAAGTTTGGACTGGCCAGAGGGCACCACAGTGGTACAAAGCTGCTGTAGCCAGACTGCTTCACTAGATTCCTCTTCTCTGGGCAGGGAATCTCTGAAAGAAAGGCAGCAACCCCAGTCAGATGCTTATAGCTAAAACTCCCATCTCCCCAGGACAAAGCACCTAGGGGAAGGGGTGGCTCTGGGTGTAGCTACAGCAGACTTAAACGTTCATGCCTTGCTAGCTCTGAAAAGAGTAGTGCATCTCTCAGCACAGCACTTGAGCTCTGCTAAGGGACAGACTGCCTCCTCAAGTGGGTCCTTGAACTCCATGCCTCCTGTCAGGGAGACACCTCCAAGCAGGGATTGAAGACACCTCATACAGGAAAGCTCTGGCTTGCTGGAATCTGGCCGGTGCCTCTCTGGGACAAAGTTTCCAGAGGCAGGAACAGGCAGCATTCTTTGCTGTTCTGCAGCCTCTGCTGGTGATACCTAGCAAACAGGGTCTGGAGTAGACCTACAGCAAACTCCAGCAGACCTGAAGCAGAGAAGCCTGACTGTTAGAAGGAAAACTAACAAACAGAAAGGAATAGCATCAATATCAACAAAAAGGATAACCATGCAAAAACTCCATCTGAAGGTCACCAACACCAAACACCAAAGGTAGATGAATCCATGAAGATGAGGAAAAACCAGTGCAAAAAGCCTGAAAATTCCAAAAACCAGAATGCCTGTTCTCCTCCAAAGGATCACAATTCCTTGCCAGCAAGGGAACAAAACTGGACAGAGAATAAGTTTGACAAATCTACAGAAGTAGGCCTCAGAATGGGGGGTAATAACAAATTCCTCAAAGCTAAACGAGTATGTTCTAACCAAATGCACAGAAGCTAAGGATCTTGGAAAAAGGTCAGAGGAATTGCTAACTAGAATAATCAGTTTACAGAAGAAAATAAATGACCTGATGGAGCTGAAAAACACAGCCAAGAACTTTGTGAAATATATCCATGTATCAACAGCCAAATCAATCAAGCAGAAGAAAGGGTATCATTGATTGAAGATCAACTTAATGAAATAAAGTATGAAGAGAAAATTTGAGAATAAAGAATGAAATGGAAAGAGCAAAGCCTCCAAGAAATATGGGACTATGTTAAAAATCCAAACCAATGTTTGATTGGTGTACCTGAAAGGGATAGGGAGAATGGAACCACACTGGAAAACACACTTCAGGATATTATCCAGGAGAACTTCCCCAATCTATCAAGGCAGGCCAACATTCAAATTCTGGAAATACAAAGAATACCACAAAACTGCTTCTTAAGAAGAGCAACCCCATGACACATAATTGTCAGATTCACCAAGGTTGAAATGAAGGAAAAAATGTTAAGGGTAGCCAGAGAGAAAGGTTGGGTTATCCACAAAGGGAAGCCCATTAGACTAACAGCAGATCTCTCTGAGAAATCCTACAAGCCAGAAGAGAGTGGGGGCCAATATTAAACATTCTTTGAGAAAATAATTTTTCATCCAGCCAAACTAAGCTTCATAAGTAAAGGAGAAATAAAAATCCTTTACAGACAAGAAAATGCTAAGGGATTCTGTCACCACCAGGCCTGCCATACATGAGTTCCTGAAGGAAGCACTTAATATGGAAAGGAAAAACCAGTACCAGCCGCTGCAAAAAGCAACCCAAAATGTAAAGACCATTGACACTATGAAGAAACTGCATCAACTAATGGGCAAAACAACCAACTAGCATCATAATGACAGGATTAAATTTACACATAACACAATTAACCTTAAATGTAAATGGGATAAATATCCCAATTAAAAGGCACAGACTGGTGAATTAGATAAAGAGTCAAGATCCACTGGTGTGCTGTATTCAGGAGACCCATGTCACATGCAAAGACACACATAGGCTCAAAATAAAGGGATGGAAGAAGATTTACCAAGGAAATAAAAAGCAAAAAAAAAAAAAGCAGGGGTTGCAGTCCTAGTCTCTGATAAAACAGACTTTAAACCAACAAAGTTCAAAAGAGACAAAGAAGGGCATTACATAATGGTAAAGAGATCAATGCAACAAGAAGAGCTAATTATCCTAAATATATATGCACCCAATACAGGGGCACCCAGATTCATAAAGCAAGTTTTTAAAGACCTACAAATAGACTTAGACTCCCACACAATAACAGTGGGAGACTTTAACACCCAATTTTCAATATTAGACAGATCAACAATTCGGAAAATTAACAAGGATATTCAGGACTTGAACTCAGGTCTGGACCAAGTGGACCTAGTACATATCTACAGAACTCTCCACCCCAAATCAACAGAATATACATTCTTCTCAGCACCACATAGCACTGATTCTAAAATCAACCACATAATTGGAAGTAAAACACTTCTCAGCAAATGCAAAAGATAAACAATCATAACAGTCTGTCAGACTACAATGCAATCAAATTAGGAATCAGAATTAAGAAATTCACTCAAAACCACACAACTACACAGAAACTGAACAACCTGATCCTGAATGACTACTGGATAAATAATAAAATTAAGGCAGAAATAAATAAGTTCTTTGATACCAATGAGAACAAAGACACAATGTAGCAGAGTCTCTGGGACATAGCAAAGCAGTGTTTAGAGGGAAATTTATAGCACTAAATGCCCACAGAAGGAAACATCTAAAATTGACACCTTAACATCACAATTAAAATAACTAGAGGAGCAAGAACAAATAAATTCAAAAGCTAGCAGAAAACAAATAACTAAGACCAGAGCAGATCTAAAGGAGATAGACACATGAAACACCTTTCAAAAAAATCAATGGTTCCAGGAGCTGGTTTTTTGAAAAGATTAACAAAATAAACTTCTATCCAGACTATTAAAGAAGAAAAGAGAGAAGAATCAAGTAGACAAAATAAAAAATGATAAAGATCACCACTGATCCCACAGAAATGTGAACTACCATAAGTGAATACTATAATACCTCTACGCAAATGAACTAGAAAATCTAGAAGAAATGGATAAATTCCTGGACACATACACCCACCCAAGACTTAACCAGTAAGAAGTCAAATCCCTGAATAGATCAATAACAAGTTCTAAAATTGAGGCATTAATTAATAGCCTACCAACCAAAAAAAAAAAAAAAAAGCCCAGGACCAGATGGATTCACAGCCATTCTACCAGAGGTACAAAAAAGAACTGCTACCATTCCTTCTGAAACTATTTCAAACAATAAAACAGAGGGACTCCTCCCAAATTTATTTCATGAGGCCAGCATCATCCTGATACCAAAACCTGGAGGAGACACAACAAAAAGAAGTTCAGGCCAGTATCCCTGATGAACATCAATGTGAAAATCCTCAATAAAATCCTCAATAAAAATCCTCAATAATGTACTGAATCTAGCAGTACATTAAAAAGTTTATCCATCATGATCAAGTCAGCTTCCATGGGATGCAAGCCTGGTTCAGTATATGCAAATCAATAAATGTAAACCATAACATAATCAGAACCAATGACAAAAACCCCATGGTTATCTCCGTAGAAGCAGAAAAGGCCTTCGATAAAATTCAGCATCCTGATTCATCAATATGTTGATATGTTTCATCAGTACCTAATTTATTGATGCTGAAAACACTCAATAAATTAATTAGGTATTGATGAAACATATCTCAAAATAATAAGAGCTATTTATGACAAACCCTCAGTCAATAGCACACTGAATGGGCAAAAGCTAGAAACATTCCCTTTGATAACCTGCACAAGATAAGGATGCCCTCTCTCACCACTGCTATTCAGCATAGTACTATAAGTTCTGGCCAGGGCAATCAGATAAGAAAAAGAAATAAAGGGTATTCAAATGGGAAGTCAAATTATCTCTATTTGCAGATGACATGATTGTATATATAGAAAACCTCATTGTCGCAGCCCAAAAACTCCTTAAGTTGATAAGCAACTTCAGCAAAGTCTCAAGATACAAAATTAATAAGCAAAAATCACAAGCTTTCCCAGACACCAATAATAGACAAAAAGAGAGCCAAATCATGAGCAAAACTCCTTTTCACAATTGGTATAAAGAGAATAAAATACCTAGGAATACAACTTACAAGGGATGTGAAGAACCTCTTCAAGGAGAACTACAAACCACTGCTCAAGGAAATAAGAGAGGACACGAACAAATGAAGAAACATTCCATGCTTATGGTTAGGAAAAATCAATATTGTGAAAATGGCCATACTGCCCAAAGTAATTTATAGATTCAATGCTATTCCCATCAAGCTACCATTGACTTTCTTCACAGAATTAGACAAAACTATTTTAAATTTCATATGGAACCAAAAAGGAGCCTGTATAGCAAAGAAAATCCTAAGCAACAACAAAAAAAAAAACCCAAAGCTGGAGACATCACGCTACCTGCCCTTAAACTATACTACAAGGGTACAGTAACCAAAACAGCATGGTACTGGTAACAAAACAGATATATATAGACCAATGGAACAGAACAGAGGCCTCAGAAATAATGCCACACATTTACAACCATCTGATCTTTGACAAACCTGACAAAAACAAGCAATGGGGAAAGAATTCACTATTTAATAGTGTTGAGAAAACTGGCTAATCATATGCAGAAAACAGAAACTGGACTCCTTCCTTACACCTCACACAAAAATTAACTCAAGATGGATTAAAGACTTAAACATAAGACCTACAACCATAAAAACCATTGAAGAAAACCTAGGATATCATTCAGGACATAGGCATGGGCAAAGAGTTCATGACTAAAACACCAAAAGAAATTGCAATGAAAACCAGAATTGACAAATGGGATTTAATTCAATTAAAGAGCTTCTGCACAGCAAAAGAAACTATCTTCAGAATAAACAGGCAACCTACAGTATGGGAGAAAATTTTTGCAATCTCTCCACCTGACAAAGGGCTAATATCCAGAATCTACAAGGAAATTAACAAATTTACAAGAAAAAACACAAATAATGACATCAAAAATGGGTGAAGAATATGAACAGACATTTCTCAAAAGAAGACATTGGCCAGGTGCAATGGCTCATGCCTATAATCCCAGCACTTTGGGAGGCTAAAGCGGGCAAATCACCAGGTCAAGAGTTCGAGATCAGACTGGCCAACATGGTGAAGCCCTGTCTCTACTAAAAATACAAAAATTAGCTAGACGTGATGGTGGGTGTCTGTAATTCAGATACTTGGAAGGCTAAGGCAGGACAATCATTTGAACTCAGGAGGTGGAGGTTGCAGTGAGCCGAGATAGCACCATTGTACTCCAGCCTGGGCAACAGGGTAAGACTCCATCACACACACACACACACACACACACACACACACACACACACACACACACACACAGAAGGCATGTATGTGGCCAAAAAAACATGAAAAAAGCTCATTACTGGTCATTAGAGAAATGCAATCAACACCACAATGAGATACCATCTCACACCAGTTAGATTGTCAATCTTAAAAACTCATAAAACAACAGATGCTGGAGAGGATGTGGAGAAATAGGAATGCTTTTACACTGTTGGTCTGAGTGTAAATTTGTTCAACCATTGTGGAAGACAGTATGGCAATTTCTCCAGGATCTAGAACTAGAAATACCATTTGACCCAGCAGTCCCATTACTGGGTATATGCCCAAAGGATTATAAATCATTTTACTACGAAGACACATGCACTTGTATGTATTGCAACACTATTCACAATAGCAAAGACTTGGAACCAACCCAAATGCCCATCAATATTAGACTGAATAAAGAAAATATGGCACATATACACCATGGAATACTATACAGCCATAAAAAATGAGTTCATGTCCTCCTTTGCAGGGACATGGATGAAGCTGGAATCATCATTCTCAGCAAACTACCACAGGAACAGAAAACCAAACCCCTCATGTTCTCACTTGTAAGTGGGAGTTGAACAATGAGAACATATGGGCACATGGAGGGGAACATCACATATTGGGGCCTGTTAGGGGAGTGGGGAGCAAGGGGAAGGGATAGCATTAGGAGAAATACCTAATGTAGATGATGGGTTGATGGGTGCAGCAAACCACCATGGCATATTATTACCTCTGTAACAAACCTGCATGTTCTGCACATGTATCCCAGAACTTAAAGTATTTAAATAAAAAAAAAAGAACTTGCATAATCTGTATTTTAAACACTATATCTCTGATCAAGTTTGGACAATGAATTTTTGATAGATATCAAAATATTTACTTATTTTTAATTATTATCTTATTTCTCTTTATTTTAATTTACTGTTACAAGTGAGTGTGGAGTGTAGAGTGTGTCACACTTTTTAAAACTGAAGCATATTTCTTCAATTGTGTTTCAAGGAACATTTCTCCAGATGGTAATAATTTTAATAAAAAAATTTACAAGAAAATGATTGCATACTCTAATATCTCAAAACATGTTGAAAGCTTTATACTCTGGAAACTTCCACAAGAAACTTGTAAGAATCTAACCAGTTTTGTTTTTATCAGTACAAGATAAAAATATTACCTTAATTACTTATCTTCTTGTTCTTGTCTTCCTTCTCCTTCTCCTCTCTATACCCACTGCATTCTTCAACATATATTACCATTTCTTAAATTTTTTTTGTATTTTCCAGATTGGGGATACCCAAATTAGAGAAATGCATTCCTCTATCAAATATGTTTTTATATTCCTTTTAAAAATGCATTCAGCAAATACATTTTTGGAACAACAGGATTTGTATAGTATCACTGTACCAGACAAATGGACATGAGCTAATCCTGTTATCAGCATGTGTTTTGTCTTAAAAAATAGCAGTTTTGTGCTGTTAAAAGTTGTCTTTATAAGTTTTGTTTTTTATACATTTAGTGTGTTATAGTTTTTTATAGTCCTATTTATAAGTCTAAATGTAAGTTATTTTTAAATATGTAATTTAAATCCATATCTATTGTAAACAAGTGGAAATAAAAGAAACAAACATGAGAATAATTGGCTTTAAGGGAAAAACATAATCAAAAACAGTAATTATTTTTTCTTAATTAATCACTGGAATTTTTCCTGGTTCAGAAAACAAAACCACTCTTCAAATGCCCTACATATGTATTTACCTCCAGGCCCCCAGTGTTAATAAAATGAATCTATGCTTTGTGACAAGAAAAACATAGTCAACAGATGAGCACAAGTTTTGGGAAAAACAAAACTGATTTGTGGGCTCCTTCAGATTGATAATGAATATAATGTTTTATTCAATTACAGCTCAA
Source organism: Plecturocebus donacophilus (assembly GCA_004027715.1). Taxonomy (NCBI): domain Eukaryota; kingdom Metazoa; phylum Chordata; class Mammalia; order Primates; family Pitheciidae; genus Plecturocebus; species Plecturocebus donacophilus. The sequence goes on from PVKP010016354.1 coordinate 35,528, forward strand.
GTTTATTTGGAAAACACAAAAGCATCATGATTGGAATGCAAAATTGTGTGGTGGCATTTAGATTTATTATAGTCTAATAAGTTGTTTTACAGATTCACAGAATACTTAAATATCATGTTTTCAAATGTGTATAAACTATTAAACTACTACATTGTGAATGGTTTATACAGTAATTTGATTAAGTTGGTGAATCAATAAAACATGTTAACATGAAATTGCTGTTTGACATGATTCATTTTAGCCTTAATGACTTTGATTTTACCTATCAGCATAATGCATATTTCCCATCTTCCAAAGTATTCAAGAATCACAAATTCAGTGTTTATCAACATGTTGCAAGTAAATCATTTTAATTATTTGTTAATGAAGGTATCACTAGAGAAAACAATTATATGTGAAAAGTTGTAGAATGTGAACAACTGACATTGTCATTAAAGAAACCTGGTTGCATATATCACACATTTACTTTAGAAACAATGAATCTTTCCAAGGTATATAAAATGATGTTTATGCTATGTGATTACCTTATTATATATGCTAATATTTCATATTTAATATGAACGCTAAAAATAATGCAGTCATATCTCAGTGTTCAAGCTATGAATGATTCTACAATTGCTTATTAATAGCTAAATTGTGTGTGAGTATATGTTAAAGAGAAAATGAGGCAATGGAGGAGGGGTGGAGCAAGAAAGAGTGAGAAAGGGAAGGAGAGAGAATAAGATTTTTTTACCATTGGATATCACTATGAATATTTTTATTTTATTGTATGTTAAATCCTGAAAAGCCATACAAATTTCATGAGAGTTGAGGTGTTCAAATCTTTATAAGCTGGCAAGGAACTCTTCAAACTACCAGTATACCATCTTCCTTTGCTTGGTTCTTGAGAAGGAATCCACAAAAAAGATACAGTGGGCAAGAAAGGGTGAAATGCAGTGTAAGACGTGTACTCCTAAAATTGAAGTGATTACTGTAGCTGCATTTAACTCATTATTTGTCAGTTTGCAGAAGAAGCTGAAATTTGTGGAGAATACTACTGAAAAAAAAGAACAATTCTGAAAGTAGTGTGGATGAATATTTAATTTTTTATGAAATACTCAAACATTCTGAGAAATTGTCAGTGGAGGTATACATCGGTTCTTGTGAGTGGGAGATTTCCCATGTAATATTGACACCAAATTCTTTCAGTGCCATTTTGCCAGCTGGAAATCTCCACACCCAGTGGTGCCCCTGCCTGAGGTTCATTCAGCTCTGGGCTCACTGTTGTGTTCACTGGGCCCACTTGGAATGGTGGGCTGCACTCAGCTTGAGCTATGAGCCCAGATTCCCAAGAGTGTACAGGGACTCTGCATCGGGCTCACGGCTGTGCTCCCTCTGCCTACTTGGTATGGTGGACTGCACTCAGCTCATACTACCTTCTTAGACCCTGAGAATGCACAGGGACTCCAGGCTCAGCCTGTGGCTGAGCTAGGCATGCCACAACCTCCTTCCACCTTTGGTGCCAGCGTCTGGACAAGGGGAAATGCTGCAGTTCCCAAAAACTCAGAGATGCCAGCATCTGTGGAGCCCCAAGTGGTGTTACGACTCTCACTCAGATAGTCCATAGGTCTGAGCCCCAGTGACTATTACAACTCTCTCTCACCTCCTCCCACTCAAAGTATAGCAGATGAAGGTGGGGCATGTTACAGCTCATTCATGTTACAGCTCATGTTGGTTCCTACGGCCTGAAGTGCAGCAAACAAGGGGCATGTTATAGCTCTTTTGTGTTACAGCTTGTTCCCACAGACTGCAACACCACAAATGGGGGCATGTGCCCAGGAGCATTTCTCCCTCATTGCTCGGCTAGTGGGAGGGAGGATTACAGTGTTGCAGCTCCTTTTGTAACTACTGCTCAGCAGTTTCCAGGTTCTTGTCCCACTTCCGAGAGGAAGGAGGTACATAGACACCAGACAGTGAGCAAAGAGGAAAATAATTTTATTGAGTAACAGAAGGAAAGCTCTCTGCAAACAGGGTACCCAAAAGTGGGTAGCCCTCTGTGTGGGAGCAGGCCTGAATCCAGATTGTCCAATGTGTGGCTGAGTCCTGGGTTTTTATGAGCTCAGAGTAGGGGAGTGTGTACTGATTCATCCATGGGCAGGCCTGGAAACAGCACCATTTGATTGGCTAAATGGCATCAAGGGAGTTCTCACTTCAGTCATCAACTCTACCCAGAACTGATAGTTCAGTTTTCAGGCTTTAAATTGTCTTTGGTTTAAAGGTTAGGTTTCACTGGGGATCTGTGCCTGTCTGCCTAGGAATTATGTCTGTCTCCTGCTATTAATATCATTGTAAAGAATTATCACCCAAAAAAACAAATTTAAGAGTAACACAGAATAGTGTTTCCTTTTAGCCATTGATTTGTCATAGAAATATAAATCATTAAATTTAGAAAAAATAGAATTAAAGGGAAATGCAAACACAGTGCAAAAGCACATGTTAAAAGGCATAAAACAAAAAAGTATAAATATGTAGAAACACGAAACTAAACTTTAGCATAATTATTTCCAAATTAGAGAGATAAACTATATACCAAACATAATCTTCAAGATGTATGTATACACTTTATTTTCTAACATAATTACTTTGAAGCTGGTAGAAATTATACACAAAAGTTACCAAACATTAAGCCATCATGAACATACTTATAAGTTTTAAAATCCAAAGTGTTTAGTCCCACATTCTTGGAATACACTAAAAGAAGAAATTTAAAATAAAATTTTGAATCGAATCACTTGGGATTATAAATAGATGTATTTCTTAATGATTTTAGGGCAAGATGGCTTAAAAACTTCTCTGCTATCAATTATTACATTGTGACTCCAAAATAAAGAATATTCAATGGAACTCTTTGGCTTAAGACTGATTTATAAAAAATAAAAATAACATTTTAGTTAATGACAGTTTTGTTTCAGGCCCTTTGGGAGTTGCTCACACTGGACTTACTCTAACCCTATAACTGGCATACAACTATAGAATTGGATGTAACACGTGAGCTAATCTTTTTAGGACTAGGAAAACAGGCAGTGCAAAACTGCGACACTTGATAGAAAGCCCTACCTTCAATCTGATTTTCAACATTAATATAGTTTTTAAACTCTACCTGAAAGATGTGTGTCAGACAAAGAGAGGAGGTTTTTCTGAGACGGGGATACAAAGGTTGGAGTTCACTTTGCAGAAGAAGCTGAAATTTGTAGACACTATTACTGGAAACTAGAAAACTGTCCCAAGTTTATTCCCAAAAATTTTCATGAGGGCTTCCTCTTAGTATTTGAACAAGCATTCGTTTGGTCAAGTGAATAAGTTTAAAGTCTTGAAGAGTGTAACCACTGTGGAGCTTAAAGCAAAATGGAGATACCAGTGATTATTCATTCCTTGGACTTCTGTCTAACCAGAATGGAAACGCATCACTGAGGACTTCAAGCATCTGGTGACTCCAGAAATGTTATGTTTTAACAGTAATAGATATGTCCTAAAGTAAGAAAATGTCCTAATACTAAGGAAAATCAATCTAAATAGACCAATATATTCTACTAGGACAAGGGAAAAAGAGAGTAATTTCTCTCATCTTGCTAGGCATACCAATCAACATCTATTCAGTTCAATACAGTTTATACCTTCTCAACATAAACCATCATGAAAATATTTTGAAAAGAAGACACAGTACAATCAACAAATACTAAAAATGTGGATAGCCGTCTGTGACCTGTATTTCAACTGAGGACACATTTCTTTCTCTTTTCCAAATACTTCTAATAAGAAAAATTTGAAGCATTAAAATTATTCAAAAATACAAATAATTTAGCCTAATTGAAGCCTAAAATAGTTCAGTTTATAGATTTGTATGTAAAAATAGGCTGCTATACTTAACAATATAATTCAACCTGTTGAATATACTTTGATTTCTGCCTTTCTTCATAATATGGCAATAAGTTATTCAGGTTTATTTATCAGTCATATATTATTCTGAATTATGGATGAGTTCCAGAACATTAAATTAAAATAAGAAATCTAACCCTGTAAGCAGAACTTGGAAATTAGTATGATCAAGGTCTTTTGGAGTGAAGAATATTAAAAACCCAGAGATATAATTGGGGATTACACATTAGCCACTAGATATTAGAAATTGAAGTAGTTAACATTCTGCTGCTAGTTGCAGACTTAAATTAGGATTCACTACTCTCCAAGATTACACTTTCTATAGAAAAGATTTCAAAAATGAAACCTCCACAGTATGAAAAGGACTATTAATAAAAGGGAACCAGAAAATTAAAATAATTTATTTCAATTAATAATGTAAAAATACTGACTGTAATATTTAAATGAGTAGCATTTCAAAATTAATTTAAAGGTGTTCCTAAATCTTTTTAAAACTATGTGTTATTACTCATGTATTTTAGAACAATTCAAAATCATAACAAATTAAGAGATATTAATCTAAAATAGCAAAACTTAAGTTGAAAAACTTATACAGAAGAATAACTTTTTGTCATATATTCCATTATTGGCATAATCTCTATACGTTACTAAATAAAAAGTAAATGATATATTTGCAACAATGCACACCCCCACTCACATTCTTTCTCTCTCCCCAGAGTTCCCTTCATCTTCTAATAGTTTAAGTGTTATTCATTTATCTTATAATGTGTTTACAAGCCTGTCCAATAATTGCCCAACTTTATCTCACTTTTTGTCTACCTCATCTATAATAATATAATAATGATCTTTGTGGATTTGAGTCTTTGAAGCTGCTGAAATTTTTCGGCTCTACTTGGTTGCTTCCTGATGGTGAATCTGATGCAGCTGGTCTCAGAGAGAACCCAGACATGCCCTTGATATGTATGTGTGAACATTTATGGAGATTCCACTATTTATTATATGGATATAATTGTGTCCCAGTAAATACTATGGAAAATAAATTTTGAGTTTCATATGATGTTCAAACTGCACAATTTTTTCAAACCATTTAAAAATGAGAAAAACATTCTTAGCTCAGGGGTTGTACAAAAACAGGCAGCAGGCTGGACTTGGCAGCAGGTTAGTCCATAGTTTGCCAATCTCTAGTATAAAATGGCTCCAATCCTATATTTGTAGAATTATGGAATGCTTTTCAATTTAAGAAGTACTGAACTGAAAACTGAAGGATGAAAGAGATTTACAGTTTCTAGCACAGAACAGAGATTTAAAAATATAACAGTTGGCTAAAGGAGAACTTACAAATGAAAGGGATAAAGAGAGGAGAAAATAATAGTTCTAGAATAAGGAATTGACTGTTTAAAACCTACAACAAAAGTGACTGTGACATTTTTGAAAGATCAAAATATACCTAGTGCGGTTGAATGGAAGACTGTGAAATGAGGAACAGGAAGCTACATGTTTTTGGGAGAGTCACATCAACACTCCAATCTGCACCTCTTCCTTTGAAAGATTGAGTAATAATATCTTCTAGCATTGCAGAGATTGCTAAATAAGGTAATTGATATGGAACTGCTAAATGGGTAGAAAACTTAATTTCTATTCTTCATATATTAGCTTTTTTTCAGAACTGTGCCTTCTTAAATATTTTATTTTGACTTTATAAACTGTACTTGTTGATTTTGCTAAGCAATGTTTTTAAACTGACATGGTTAAATTGAACATTCTCCAAATGTACTGCTTTATCAAATTTGTCAGTTAAATTTTATTATATAGTTTATTTTATAATGTTTGCAAATATATGAAAGTTACAAATAACGCTGTAGTTGCCCAGACAGGCTGAATTAAAACCTTTTGTTATTTTGTTTTGTTCTAGTCTAGTTTTGGTCTGAAAGGACAGGCAGAGATTAAATAGTGTTTTTCTATTGTACTCGTTTTTACATGTTAACTTATAATTTTATTTCATTTTTCATTCATTTACTCAATAAATATGTACAGAGGGTACAATCCCATGCAGCAATTATTTCGTATTACAATTTCAAAAGATAGGAGCCAATTTTCCCTTGAGAATAAATCCAAAGTATAATTAACCACCTCAGCAAGAAAGGCACAATACTTCACTGCCCTTCAAATAACCCTGAGTAAATTATTTATTCCCCCATAAAATAGATGGTCAATTGAACACTTATCACCTCCCTCCTACCCCTTCCTGCTGTGTATATTTAGTGCTGAGCACAGAGTCTTCTGAGCTCTTGGCTATTCTTATAGTGCTATTTTCTTTTTTAATGTTACTTTTGACCTCTACATTGGTAATACTATTCAGGATGCTCTCATTAAGGTCAATTTGTCTTATAGACAGTGGATTTCAAATGAAAAACCTGTCCACTCAATACAAGGAGATATGTAAGAAGTACTTTAATAAAAGTTTTACTTTCTAAATGAGATTTACTTCATTAAATTTGAGGCAATGTTGCTAATGGATTGAGTGAGGAGGTATTTGCATTATGCATTGTGACTGGACTTCAAAACTGTCTAACATTCCCTCAGGCTCCATTCCACTGACTTATGTGTGGCATTTGCGATGTCATAGAAGGAAGCTTCAGGTTATTCATTTGTGAAATGGCAGAATAAAGATCTGTAGACCCCACAGAAATTTGACATCAATAATTATAATTTTTTTGTAAAATGTTAAGTAATATAATTTAGCCCTGAGATTACTGTTTCATGTCTTCCAGGAATATACAAATTATCCTTGTGATCTTAAAGCATTATTGGACACCAGTGACAGAGTTGTGACTCAGAGAACTTTATTTTAAATTTATTCTTTGGTTTATTTTTCCTTATATAGCAAGAATGAGAAATATTAAACTCCTTAGAAAACAAAAGTGTATGAAGTTGTAAAAATTAAGCAACATTATAAGCAATTTAACAAATATAGACTGCCTACTAATTATAAACCCCTCTGTTAGCTCAGAAGAAAAAAAAAGATATTCTTTCATATTAAAGTAAGTGATCCCAGCACTTTGGGAGGTCAGGATAGGAGGACTCTTTGAGGAGGTCAAGATAGGAGGACTCTTTGAGGAGTTCAAGACCAGAGTGATCAACATAATGAGACCCTGTCTCTTAAAAATAAAACTTAATTTTAAAAAATAGTAAAGCAAGTAATCTATAATTGTCAGAATTAATTTTGATATTACAAATAGCCCAGTTAAACAGTTATATTGAAATGAATACAAATGAAATATGTGAAATGAATATAGTGGTGATGTGTATTTTAGTTTATATCTTTGCTATCAATCTTGACAGATTTTTTTATTATTATTATTTTCTAAGATGGGGTCTTGCTATGTTGCTCAAGCTGTTCTCAAACTCCTGGGCTCAACCAGTCCTCTCACCTCAGCCTTCCAAGTAGCTGGAATTACAAACATGTGACTGTATGGCTGGTTTCACAGAGATTTTTAAAAGCTTTTGTGTGTGTGTATATATATATATATTTTGTGTGTGTATATATATATATAACATATATGTTATATATTATATATATGTTATATATATATAATATATATATGTTATATATATATGTTAAATATATAAATCTTTTGGAAGACATGAATAACAATGGAGTAAAAACAAAAGAGAAGTAAATACACTGACTGTTGGTATCTGCCAAATGCTGATATATATTATCCGTTTAATACTTATCTCTACTGAATGTAATTTTACCAATAAGAAAATTGACTCCATAGTCCTTATGAATTAAAACCAAAATGATTCAGCTGACAATGTGAAAGAAAGGATCTCAACACAAGACTAGATAATTCAAAGCCAATATATACATATTTTTTTTTTTTAGTATACCACATTGCCCTCTCTAAGCAAGAAGGAGAAACACTTTCTCTATGTCTTTTCTGTGTAGTGAATGATTTTACTACTATCTGTTTACTAGAATTTTAATGTAGTTTACATAATCTAAGAGAATTTCAATGGAAGTCTTGGGATGTAGTTGAATTTTGCTTCCAGCTCTCAAGAGAATATAGAAGCTCTGATAGAGAAGGGTTAACAAAGGAGTCACTCAGAGGAATTCTGCATGGAAAAGGTTGTAATAAAAGTCATAGAAGAAAAGTAAATATACAGGAGAAAGTTAAATTTCTATACCTTAAAATGGCAAAAGGAAGATGGAGGTGAACACATGTGAAACACAGTACAAATACAATTTTTAGATTTAGAGGATGGGCAAAAGCAACAGCTCAGATGAAACCATAGTAAACTGACTTATGTAAGCACCTAACTTTGAATGGTAGACAATCTAATCACTGGGTAGTCATAAGCAGAACGTCGCTTCCCTATAAAAATGCAGTGGTGATTATACTGACAGCAGTTTGAGGGTGTAAGAAAGAGATATCAATTATATCCATGTCTTTCTATCACCACCTATTTGTAAGTGGTGCTTACTAAGGGGAAAAAATGGAAGAAATACAGTTTGGAAATACTTGTGCTGTAAAAAATATAATTTCTGTAACTGAACCTCAGAAACTCCTGGGAAAAAAAGGAGGATTCTATTGTCAACTCAATGGGAAGAAAAACTGAGTTAAAAGCCAGTTCTACACTTTTAGAAGAATTCAACTGAACTGTTTTGTGAAAGTATTAGAGGATATTAACTCCCATCATTCAGGACAGGAGGCATTTGTAAATGGCTTGGGAGTTCTTACTAGTCTTTCTACCACCAGTCTTGAACCTTTCCAGATCTTTAAAAAGTCTGGGAAGGAAACAGCTACTCACCTTATGAAGATGTTTTAAAACCTTCTTAATTGTCTCAAAATAAAATACAAAATTTTGCAATAGCATAAAATGAAGCCCCATAATGTATCATATGGAGTAGGCTTACCTAGTTAAGTGTATCATTCCCTTATCTATCTTTTTACCTTAACTTTTGGTATCCACAAAGCTATATGAACTTTTTCAATGTTCTATACCCATAGACTCTCTTCTCACTTCCAGTATTCTAAACTCACTTCATATGCTTGGATATACTTGAATTGGTTTGTAAACTTTCTTATATTGTTTTTCTTTCTTTTGTCATCTTCTTTCAAAGTCCATGTATTTTTCAGGTTAAATATTAGAAGCATCTTTCACAGCAAAAAAATTTACTTGCCATCATTAGTAAGTTAAATTTCAAATTATATCAATGCAATTTAATTGATAATTTATACTCTCAGTTTATATCCTGCTCTAGCATCCAAGGATATGTAGATGAAAGCCATAATCCTTACTCCCAATATCTAAAATTTAATTAGGGGAAATTTAATTAAGTAAACAATCACAATTCTGTATATGTTGCAATTTTACTATTCCTAGTTAGCATGGTAGTATTTAGGAGGGATACTTAATGCCCTAATAACTTAGGGGAGGTTCTTTGGAGGAGGTAACATCTAAGTTGATGTTTAAAGAAGAATTAGCCAAGCAGTGTAAAAAAAAGAGTAGAAGGTATTGGTGCAATAAGGGAGCACAGAGAAAACAACACATAAAAGAAATATGGTGAAATATGAGACTTGGTGGGAGAAAGAGTAGAACGGCATGACCTCATTTGCCTTGTTAAGGCATTTCTACTCAACTCTGAGGAAAATATGGAGCTTACAAGGAGTTGTTAAACAGAACAATATACATGATCAAATTTATCTTCTTGAATTCTCACCAGAGTAAATGAACCATTCAGAGGGACTCATAAATGGAGAGAGACCAATTTTAAAAAGTCTCATAGTAATTTAGGAGTAGAAGACAATGACTGGTACTATATGGCAGGATGAAGACGGAAAACAGTAAACAGGTTTTGGTGGTAAAATGGATTACCCATAATTAATTATATGTGAGAAATGAAAAAGAGAAATAAGAAAATACAACAAGGCTTGTGCTTGGGCAAACATTTAGAAACTTGAAGAAAAGAAGGGATTTTATGTGGTGAAGGATTAAATTTAAGAATATGGTATATACAGTAGCTTCCCATAAAATACAATGTGATTATGGTATTCATATACAGATGTTCCTCAACTTCTTAACTTATGCTAGGTTTATCTGGGCATAATTGTCTTGTAAGTCAAGGAGCATATTGCATGATTATCACTTTTGCATCATCATAAAATCAAACCTCGTAAGTCTGGAACCATCTGGATAGTTCCTTCTTAATAAAAAATAGATTAAAAACATGACCAGGAGAACTTAAAAATTATTCCCTGTCCTGATAAAGTTAATTTTTTGTGTGTTTATGCCAAATATACTTTATTTATTGTTTCTTAATCACTCTGTCTACCATGAATTAAAGGAAAACTCAGAATGTAGAACTTTAAGAAATTATTTTATGCATTTAATATTCTTTATAGTTTTTAAATGAGAAAGGTTCATTTTTCTTTAAAATATCTAGGAGAATGGCTGTAAAAGAAATGGTGAATTGATATTGGCATAGCTGTGCCATGTCTTTGTATAAACATATCTGAGCTCTTACATAATATAGTAAAGCATACACATATATATGTGTGTGTCTTATATGTCTTATATATGTATATGTGTGTGTGTGTGTGTGTGTATATATATATATACACACACATACTAAAACAAGCAAAAACTCTTAAGGTCAGGTAGGTTTATTTTCTGAATCACTGGAAATTTTCAAATGAAAAATTAAATGTTAGTTTTTAACCTTAGGTGGAAAATAAATCACTTTTGCCATTGTTAAAATATAAAAGGTCCTTCTTTATCATAGATATTATAAGCAGTTTTACAAAATGAATGATCCAACACACTTATCACAGTTTAAATAATCAGGCTGATTTTCGTAGTGTTCCATAATTGCCTTGCATTAAAGTTGAGCAGAACAATCAAACAGTAATAATAGCAATGATACTACTAATAATAGGATAAGGAGGAGAGAGAGGAGGAGTGAAGGAGTAAAAGGAGGAAAAATAACCTTATTTTTAGCAAGTCAAGATGATTTTCTCCAAAATAATATTTGTATCACACATGTACACTTATAAAAAATAAAATAATACTATAATGTATATTATGTTCTCTTAACTCATTAGGTGGAAGAGGAGCATATATCTAAGGAGTCTGGGAATGTTGGTTACAGACATTAAAATTCAGAATGTTTTAAAAATAATTCTACATCTAACTTCCCCAGTTACTTTCAGTTTTCCTCTGAGATATTTTATGAAGCAATTAATCAGAACATTTTAACCCTCACCTATTTCTTAGATTCTTTTGTTGTTTTAACAGCCTGTCCTTCATCAGTGAGCCATGCAATTCTCCTTGATTCACAACTTCAAATGCCATTACATTTTGTGGCTTTGGCCAGATTTCTAAATTTAATTTTTAATTCCAGTTTGACCGAGGTTCTCACCTTTGCTCTGATCCCAAGTCCTTCTCTCTCTAAATCAGCAGAGACAGGCTAACACAAGGGAATTGAGATGATAAATGAATCACTATTGTGCCTCTTCATAATTCATTCCCTGTTTTCATCCTGCTGGTATCACAGCAGTGGGTTAACAGAAAGAACAGGAAACATAGGATTGAGTTAGTGTGGCAGATTTTAACAGCCTAGTTCTTCTGGATTCTGTGTTAGATGTGAGTCAAATATTTAGAAAGGAATAGGGGAATCTCTTGATAATTGCTAGTGTCTACATATAAGATATACAAAAACAAAACAAAACAAAACCCTACGTTTTCAAATCCTAACAGTGTAATGATCAAGACACTGTATAGAGATATTTTGTATGTAATTGCATTATATTTGGGCATTAAAACCATGTTTCTTTTTTATTTATTTATATATCAGCTTTAAAGATTTAAAAGTCCCAAAATGTTAATGTAAGGTATACTAAGAAAATCTAATTTTTTAAATTAAAGAATATAAAAATACAATAAAATACAACGAACAATCTCCTTCAATAAATGTCAAAGTGTTTATACTCTTAGGCTTAGACACTCACAGAGGTGAGTCTGGAGAAATTATCTGTTTTCTTCCTGCACATCAAAATTTAGTTAACTCATAATCTGACTTTAGACTTCTGTATACTCATCCAGTTACCATATTTTCAGGACAACTTTCCCAGGCCTCCCTGGCTGGGTCAATTCTCTCACAGTACACATTTATAGTATCAGGTATTTATCCTAAGTAGTGGTAGCAATTTAGTAGTCACTGTGTCCTCATTTGTTCTTCCTGAAGAAAGGGTCCATGTCTCGTTTGCACTGCATTTTAACTCAAATAGCAAACATAGTACATGCTCTATAGTAGATAATGAAAAAATATCTTCAGATGAATGAGCAAATAAATTTTAGACATAAACTCTTTAAAATCTTTACAAAGTAATCACAACTGTCTAGGCAATTCACAATATTAAAGTAATTTGTATAAGCCTCACTCGTCCCAATTGATTGCAAACAACCTAAAATTATATAAGGGTGCTTTGCACACTTTGAATCAATAACTTCTCATTGAAATAAAGTGTTTACTTTTAGTGTGGGAAGGACAATGTGAGGAAAATACATTTCTGTAGCTTTCTAGAGATATGAAAACTATTCAAATTGCTTTCAAACTCATACCAAGACAACTTTCAAACAATACTGTTGTCTTATTATTGTTGTCTTAATATTATTGTTGAAAAATTGTTTTATTATATATAAAAATAAAGTCTTTTATTCACTTCTCTTTTTTATATAAATACTGACAGCTGGTTATGATAAGAATGAGAATGATAGTATTCAAATGTAAAAACCATAAAGAAAATGATTTAAAATGAACATATTATGTAATGGTTACTTTTTTTTTTTTTTTTTTTTTTTTTTTTTTTTTTT